>PVHP010003206.1:0-27500 GCA_004024765.1 Zapus hudsonius | reverse complement strand
ACATATGACTTTCCTTGATTCATTCCCAAGGGATTTCAATATTTAAAATGCTATAGTTAATCATGGAATAAAATATTTAACCTGTCTTTTAACGTGCCAGAGGCAGGGCTGTGGAGATGGTGCAATGGTTAAGGTGCTTGCCTGACAGGACTAATGACCCTGGTTCGATTCCCCAGTATCCACATAAAGCACAAAGTGGCCCATGCAGCTGAGGAACTTTCTAGGAGCTGGAAGCCTGGCATACCCATTCTCTCTGTCTCTCATCTCTCTCTCTCTCTCTCTCTCTCTCTCTCTCGCTCGCTCGCTCGCTCGCTCTACTTGCAAATAAATAAATTTAAAAAAATATCACTGGGGGGTAGATCTGAATTCCAGCCCAACGGTATACAGAGAGGTTTGAGTTCTGGTGGGGTCCCTGCTGGCTGCTTTTTGGTGTTTGCTGGCTGTTTGGTTGTTTCTCTCTGCTTGGATCTGTGAAAGGGAGCCAGCTTATGCTGCTATTGATGTAATTTCCCCTGGATCTGTAAGCTTGAAGTAAACCTGTTCCTCCCATAAACTATGTCTGGTTGGCTGTTCAATCCAAGCATTGTGGAGTTGACTACAACAGAGCTCAACAGTTAGGTTAGACTTCTAGTAAGCCACAGGGAACCCCATCTTTGCCTCCTGGCATTGAGATGCCAGCAGCCTGGCATTTTTATGTGGGATTTGGGGTCACACTCAGGTCCTCATGCTTGCAAGGTAAGAACTTTACTAACTGAGCTATCTTCCAGGCCCTAGCTTTTTTTTTTTTAAAGATAGGATCTCCCTTTTAGCCCAGGCTGTCTTTAAACTCAACACCTTCCTTCCTCACGCTGGGTGAGCTCTGTAATGACAGGCATTGCATGTCTAGTGAATCCTGGAATTTTAACAACCAAGTGTGGTTGCTAATTGAATTTGCGTGCTCTTCTTGAGCTATAGGACATTTGGAATACCCTATTCCTGGAATTAGTGCACTGTGGTTCACAAGACAAACTCCTTAAATCTGCAATGGTGTCACACTAAGGATAGAGAAGAAAAGCACAGATACAAATGGATTCATGTGGAGCGCAAAGGGGAAATGACAGAACCGTGAGGAACGATGCCCATGCCCGGAGAGACTGGAACCTCCAGGTTCACGAGAATGCACCCCAACAAGGGTGTGCTATTAAAACCATGCAGAAAGGGCTGAGGAGATGGCTCAGAGGGTTAGAGCACTTGCCACAGAAAGCCCGAGGGCTTGAGAGGGCCTGATTCATCTTCAGTTTGATTACCCAGCATCTACACAAACAGCTGAGCATGGCCACACAGAATCATTGGGTTTGCAGGGCAGCTATTCTGACCCCCAAAACTGGGAGTCTGGGTTCCTCAAGCGACTCCATCGTATAGAAATGCCTGGATGAATAAGCAGTAGAGGAAAGACACCTGATGTTCTCCTCTGGCCTTTCTGTGCATGCGCAGAGCCCTCGCTCCTTTGCGTACGTGTGCATAACCAGACATATATATATATATATATATATACCACACCACATACACTACACACCCACACAAGCACACACACTTTATGCAGAATATATTTAAGAGGGAAGCTGGTCATAATCAAAGGTGTTCTGGCTTAAGGACCAACCAGTTGTGTGACCTTAGGCGAGTCAACTGGCCTCTGAGCTAATCATTTTCTCAATGCAAAATAAAGGGGTTAGCCTAGAAGATTTCTCTCTAAGGTTACTATTTTTTTTGGAAGCTTGAAAAATCTATTATTCTAGGAAGTTATACAAGTTACACATCATAATGGTTTCTAAGCAGTGCCTTCTAAATTCATATATTTACCCATTCACCAAATATTGAATGTGGGCCTAGTAACATTTTAACACCCTAACCAAGTGATGAAAGGGCCTCAGCTGTGCTCAGTACCAGTTGGCCTCCACTCTCTTCTGAGCTCAATGAAGACCCAGGCCACAGCAGGCTGTGGACAGATGCCACAGAAGAAGGAGCCGTTGGTTCAGTTATCACACTTCCTTCTTCAGAGACACACAGTTTCCAGAGTGCCCCTTCCTTGGAGGAAGCTGTAGGGTATGGGGCAGAGACGAGGAAGACAGAAAAGGGTCAACCTTCACATGAGATTGGTCCACTCTGCTCTCACCAATATAAGAAGCGAGATCCCTTTGATATACCCAACTCATATTTGGAGGCTAGTGACTTACAGGAGCAGAATCCAATTATAAAATATAAAATATAATGGAACTGTACTGAAGGAAATGCCGAGAAACTAAATGAGGAAAAAAGGCATGAAATATTTAACCAAGCCAAACCACACCAAACCAACCAGCCAAACAAACAAACCCCAGCAACAACAAAAAGAAAGATCACATAAAGACAGCTCTTTCTCACTGATTACCCCCTCATTTTATTTATTTATTTATTTATTTTGCATTGCTTATTGTCCGAGTGCTCATTTTATCCAGTGTCTAGCTTTAACCTGAAGACATTCCATTACCAAAATTTATTCAATTTTGTAGATCTCACGGGCTATAGGAAATATCACCTGCAATAGAAAATAAATAAATGTCTAAGTAAATGATTTCTTAATTATCACCTTTGTGACAGATTTATTAAAGGCTAGGCCTCTTCTGGAAAAATATATGTTATTTCAAGTCCTTTAATATTGTTAATAATTATAATATAAATGAAGATTTCTCTATTGTGGTGGTTTGGATGTAAAATGTTGCCCTTGGCCTCGTGTGTTTGTGATTAGGCCTCCTAGCTGAGCCTCAGCTCCTGGAGTCTTGGGGAGGGGGAGCCCATTGCAGGGGATACTTCCCTGGGGCGGGTGTTGAGATTTTTCTAATCCAGCCTCTCTTGCTGGTGCTGGCTCATCACTCTTGCTGCTTCCTCCCAGCTGATGTGAGAAGACGTGATGCTCAAACTGGTCTGTCATGATTTCCCCACCATGACAAAACTTGTCTTTGAAACCATCACCAAAGACAAACCTTTTCCTTCCTCAACCTGCTTCCCATCAGATGTTTAGTCCCAACAATGAGATTTCTGCTACACCTATGTAGAAAAAATGGACAATCATAAGTATAGTTTATTGATTTTTAAAATAGACTATTAAAAAAAACCATTTAGATTTAAAGAATTGAGAAGACAGTACAGTGTTTCTCTGTACCTGATGCCTAGTACCCCTACTCCCAGCATCGTACATTACTATGTATGTTTACCATAATAATTGAACCAGTGTTTATGCATAATTCTATTTTTTAATTTTTAATATTTATATAATGTCCTTTTCTGTCCCAAGATCTCATCATTCCATGTAATCCACATGTCTCCTTGAGCTTCTCTTGGCTATGGAAGTTTCTCAAATGTTTATTATTTTGTGATTTGAGGAGCACAGGTGTGTCATGGAGTGTTTCTTAATTAGAACTTGTTGGATATTTGTCTCGTATTAAGACTGTAGTCATGGGTTTTCTGAAAGGATGTCCAGAAGTAAACTTCCATTTCACCATATTGTATCAAGGGTACCTACTATAAAAAATGACGTTTTATTATTAATGTTGACTCTCCTTCCCTTCCTTCCTTCTTTTTTCCCTTCCTTCCTTCCTTTCTTCCTTCCTCCTGTTGACCCCTTCCTCCTCTATCTCCTTCCATGTCTCTCTTTTTCTTTCTCTCTCTCTTTCCTTCTTTTGGCTTTTGCATGTGCTAGGTATGTGCTGTATCACTGAGCCACACACTCTCCCCATAGTCATTTTCTTAATAATTTCTTTTGCTAAACAAAAGCTTTAAATTTTAATGAAGCCCAATTTATCAAACATTTTCATAGATATGTTTTTTAAATTGTGTTTGTATGTATGTATGTATGTATGTATGTATATATGTATGTATGTATGTGGGGGGGCACACATGTGCCCTTTATGTCTGGCTTTATATGGGTGTTGAGGAGTTGAACCTGGGCAGGTAGGCTTTGTAAGCAAGTGTCTTTAACCACTGAGATATTTCTCCAGCCCTGCCCCAAATCACCTAGATGTCTTCCTAGGAGTTTTCATCTAGAGGTTCTCTATTTTTGAGATTTATTAAGACTATATGATTGGTTTTGGATAAATTTTTGTGAAAGGTATAAGCTTCAAGTTCAAGGTTCTTTTTTTTACCCCATATGGGTGCCCAATTGTTTCTGTGTTGCTGAAAACGTTGTGTCTGGCTCCTTTTTAATTTGTCAATCTAACCTAAGCTTTATTAATTTTATTAGACTTTTCATATTTTTATTAGCCTTTTCAAGAACTAGCTTTCAGTTTTGTTGATTTTTCCCCAATTATTTCTTTTTCTTCTTCTCCTTCTTCTCCTTCTTCTTCTTCTTCTTCTTCTTCTTCTTCTTCTTCTTCTTCTTCTTCTTCTTCTTCTTCTTCTTCTTCTTCTTCTTCTTCTTCTTCTTCTCCCTCTCCTCTCCTTCCTCTTTTTTGCTATTTTCAATTCTATTGGTTTTTGCTCTAAGTTGCTTGTTTGTTTTGGGCTTAAACTGCTTTTTTATCTCTCGTTTCCTAACATGGAAGCTTCGGTTATTGACTTTCATCTTTCTTCTGTTAAAGAGCGTTTCCTCGATGCCATCAACAGGTCTCCAGGCACTACTTTGGCTGCATCATATATTTTTTCATAAGTTGTATTTTCACACATAGACTTCTTGTTTAGAAGCGAGTTATTCAAATTCTCAATATTTTTGGGTTTATAGCTATCTTTCTGCCTTAAACAAATATTTTTTATCATAGATTAACGACATATTTTATACAAGTTCTATTATTTTAAATGTCTGAGTGTGTTTTTTATGGCCGGAGTTAGTCAGCTTAATTACTTGTCCATGTGAGTTTATGTGGTTTTGTGTATGTTCAGCACTATGGACTTCACAGTCTGTATCATTCCCAACCCATGTGTTGAAATCTGAACTCCCAAAATGATTGTATTGGAAGATTGAGTCTTTGGGAAATGATTTAATCACAAGAGATCTCTGCTCTCATGAAAGGAATTAGTCCCCTAATACAAGTCCTCAGTGAACTCTTTGCTTCTTTTTTAAAAAAATATTTTATTTATTTATTTGGAGGGAGGGAAGGAGGGAAGGAGAGAGAGAGAGAGAGAGAGAGAGAGAGAGAGAGAGAGAGAGAGAGAGAGAGAGAGAGAGAGAGAGGGAGGGAGGGAGAGAATGGGCCCCAACAGGGCCTCTAGCTGCTGCAAATGAACTCCAGATGCATGCTTGACTTTGTGCATCTAACTTTACATGGGTACTGGGAATCAAACCCTGGTCCTTAGGTTTCCTGGGCAAGTGCCTTAACTGCAAAGCCACCTCTCCAGCCCTCCTTTATCTCTTCTATCAGGTGAAGCCACAGAACAGAGGTATAGATCTTGAGCTAGGAAGTAGCACCCTCATAAGACAATGGATCTGACTCTTTAATCTTGGATTTCTCAGCTACCAAGACATGAGAAGAATCTTTATTCATTTCTAAGTCATTCTATGACATTGTTGTAGCAGTTTGAATGTGCTGTTTTGGTTCATGTAGTCTATAAATGTTGACTTGATTCAACCAATCACAGTGCTCTGCAGGTTGACTACATCCTTACTTATTTTTTAGTTGCTTGAGCTATCAATTACTAAAGAGGTAGGATTTGTCTATTTTTCCTTGAAGTTCTGTGAAATTTGGCCTCATGTATTTTGATAATATTGTTAGGGCCATAGATGTTAAGGGCTATTATATCTTCTTAAGATTTCATTTCTTGGGGTTGGGGAGAAAATCATGGGAGGTTGAGAGGGTCTGATTCACCCTGAGTTGGAATCCCTAGCACCCACTTAAAGATCTGGGCACACTCATGCCTGTAAACCCCAGTCCCATGGGAAGCAGAGACTGGAGAAACACCGGGTTTCACTGGTCAGACAGTCTGACTAAAAACAACAGCAGCTTGGGGTTCACGGAGAGACTCAGAGGCCAGCATCGTATGCTGCGCATCAGCTGAAAGGTAGAGCAAGAGTGAGCCAGCACACCTCTTCCGTCAGTGCTCTACTTCCCAAAAACACACGAGGCTGTGAGGGACACTTCCCAGTCAAACCAGCACACTTCCCTTTTTCATGTTTCCCAAGTTTGAACATTTTGCAAGATGACTCTTATTTCCCTTATCGGCATACGGGTGTGTGTGGGACAGAATGCAGGTACACATGTAGTATTGTGCATGTGTGGAGGTACTGGCTCTTTTCCAGCAGGGTCCTTTGCTGTCTACCACTCTGTTTGCCTGACTAGCTTTCATGGTTTTTAAAATCAATTCTTCTTGGTATTTAATGTGATGAGTTTCTATTGAAGTATCTTTGAATGCACTGATTTTTTAAAATCTGATTTTGCTCATTCCTCTTACACACACTGATTCTTTCCCAGTTCTACTGACGAGCCCATCAGATGAATTCCCCGTTTCCAGTACAACATTCTTAATTTCTAGATCTTTTTCCCCCCCAGAGTTTGTATTTCCTTGCTTACCTTAGCCATCTATCCTTTCATGCCATCAACTTTATCTCCCGGAACCCTTCTAGAAATTTAAAATTATTTAAATTTCTCTGTTAAATACTTCCATAATCTGCATCATATTTTGTCTTTGAACATTTCTGTTCACTTACTCTGTTCTGCATAAAATTAGGTGCTGTAGTTTTTGTTTCTTCTGGGATTTTTATTTTTCTTTTGAGCCACCTTATGTTCTGGTTTAAGGACACTTTGTTTCTTTCACTGAGAATCATCTCAACGAGAGAGACAGGACTTGTGTCCAGGCTCAGCAGCACACTGGCAGATCTTGGGTGTCTTGTTCAACCTGCTGTGGTCAATGACCAGAGAATCTGCATGTAAATCCTCGTCTCTGCATTGTCTAAGCATGCGCAATGGACAGTATTCCTCGTGGGCCACTGACACTGTGCCCAGTGCTGGGCACACCTACAAACTACCACGTCAGAACGACACACAGTGCTTCTTCACAGTGATAGTGTTTAGATACTTAGTGGCTCTTTGGATTTGCATATTTTTGGTGGTCAGGGAAGAAATTTTAAAGTGAACATGAAAATTTGATCCTTTTGATATGCTCAGATTTTGTGGGGTCTCCTGGGTCAAGTGAATAATAGCGAGACATTTTCATAGATAACCTCAGGCTGCTTCCAGCAAAAGCAGTTCTTTTCCTGCCCGGGTCTCACTCTGGGTCTTGCTTCACACTGTTTCCTTTGTTAGTTTTCCTCATCACTCTCTAAGTCTGTCTGGGAATTTTTTGTTGAAAGCTAGACATGACATTGGGTCGTAAGGATAGTGCCAAAGGCCCTTTCATGTGACATTTTTAGGTTAGTAGAGGTTGGAGTTGTGTTTGTGTGATGTCTTCTGCAGCTTCCGGTGCCAGAATCTTCCTGTTGGCTCCTCTAGCTTCCTTCTGCTTGTTTCTCCTATTTGAGTTTATTTATTTAATTTTTGTCTTCTCTAAGAGTCTCTCTTAAGCCAAGTCTTTGCCCCTTAGTTCTTTTAGTGATAACTTACTATATACTAGAGCCCTACTTAGGTGGTAGATGTGGAGGAGGGAAATGTTCCTTTATATAGCTGCCTTTTCTTTTCTTTTCTTTTTTCTTTTCTCTTCTCTTCTCTTCTCTTCTCTTCTCTTCTCTTCTCTTCTCTTCTCTTCTCTTTCTCTCTCCTCTCCTCTCCTCTTCCTCTTCTTCCTCCTCTTCCTCCTCCTCCTCCTTCTTTTTGGTTAATTCCTTCCTTGAGGTAAGGAAAGTTAGAGGGTATTGGGTTTGGGCAAATAGCTTTTCCCCATATGGAATAATGCTTGGACAAAGTATTTTTCCTTTGTTCAGAGAATGTTCTTTCCCCTTTTATTAATTTTTTAGGCTAGTGTGCAAAATAACGGGTTTTGTGATGACATTTTCACACGTGTTCATTGTGCTGTGCTCATAATGACTGCCCACTGCCTTCCCTGTGCTCCCTGAGTCACTGGCCGGCTTTTGTCCCCCAGTAGAGAATGTGCTGATGTATTTCACCATTTCCCAGGGCCCCTCGGGGCCCTTTCTTGGCTCTTCACCATGAGAACCTTCTGGAGCTCCTGCAGGTAAAGCTCATGGAAGTATAGGGGCTCCACTGACATTGAAAGACCGAGTCCTCCTGGCTCTCTCTTCGCACAGTCCAGATACAGCCCAGAAGTTCACAGAATGCTTAAGTGGGTTTTTTTTTTTTTTGGTTTATTTATGAATCTCGAGATTTGTGCTACAGAGAAGTGCTTCTGGCTGTGGCTTTTTGTATTTATTTGTGAAGGTTTGGGTTTAGAATGCCTCCGAGTAATAAAAGAATTGGATTTCAAAATAATTTTTTTCATTTGGAATTTCTAAACAAATTCAATGCTAGAAATAATATTTTGTTTTGATAAACCAAGGTGATGACCAAGTAACCGAAACCTGAGATCCATTGTTATCAACTCATTGAGAAAATCCTTAAGGTTCATGAGCCCAGAATTTTCCTACCAGTGAAAGAACATGATACCATTTGAGTAGCAAGATACTTAAATAATCAAATCTTTTATTTTGGTCCAATGGCAACCATATTATTGCCAATGGTAGTAAAATAAATGAAAAAATTATATTCCCTAAAAACTAATAAGTTGACAATATCTAATGCATATTATGAAAATTTAAGACAGTGAAAAATTGTCTGTGTTGTATAAAATAGCTGTCTGTAATCCTTTATCAGGTGAGGCAGGATACAACCAAATAAATAATAAGTTTAAACAAGGAAGCTAAAATGTACAGGGAAATTGGATCATATATACTACACGTGTGAGAGACTGGCAGGTGAATCTCTTCTATAAAAATTGTAACTCTGTCCGGAGGCATGGCACCCATCAGTAACAACACACTTGGGCCAGGAAGACCGGGATGAGTACTAAGATATCCAGGATCCCTTGCCACAAGGACTAATACAGACAGCCCACGGAGGAGGATATACAACTGATCAGGGATGGGGAGGGGGGAATTGGGGAATTCGGGATAACAACGCATGGTTTGCCCACTAAATAATGGAACTCATTATGGACAATAAATATATATTTAAAAAAAATTGTAACTGATACTCAACCGGTATCCTAATGGCCAGAAAATGTCAATGTCATTTCCAAGCATGCTTCCCCTGGTTGTATCAAGAACAGATCTCGCCTCACTCCCCATCCCGGTTACTGTCTCCCGTTAGTTCCCATCGGGGAGTCATAGAGCTAAAGGGAAATTCATGGACTCTAAAGGGACATGTTCACATGTAGAGGCTGAAGCCTGCCCATCAAGAGACGAAAGGGTACAAAGCAGATATTTGCAATGAGGAAGAGCAAGTTGTGATCACTCTCCAGATCTACACCTGGCAGACACAGAGGTTGACATCGGTGACAGGTACATTCTCATTTCTACATGTCTCGTTCAAAACCAGATATGCTCACAACAGCATGGCAGCCGAGGGTCACAGACTTCAGTTCTCAGCATTGAGATGCTCGGCAACCCTAGTGGAAAGTCACTTGGAACCACCTCTTGAACTGTGTACCGCAGGAGAGCCAGACCTGGAGGGGTTCTGGTAAGTCTTGTCAGCCAACAGGCTAGAGGAGTCTGGCCCTGGGCATCTCAGGGGCTCTGACCTGGCCACAAGGGGAGCCATTGCTGGCAGGATGACAAGTATATCTCTGTATCCCCTTTCTGCTCCTGGCAGTGTGTGAAGTGACCTAAAATGGAGGGGATGGATGATGTCAGAGCAGAAAATGAACCTTCCCTGCAGAGTTAGAGATGGAAATCTGACAAACTAGATTGTTCTTTGGGGTTCAGGAACATCCAGAAAAGAGAACACGGAGTTTCTAGAATTCTTTAAACCAGAAGAAAGGCTTTGGAGGCTACTTAGAATTACTTTCCATGGGACCCCAAGACTAATGTAGGTTTTCCCAGGCTCAGTAGCTGTTCCTGAAGGGGAGAAAGGTGACTTCACCTCTTTTCATGTCACTCTGGGCCTTTGGGAAAGTCCTGTCACCTTTCATATGCAGCTGGGTTCTGGAGGGCAGATGTATTTCTTTGGCAGCATGCACACTTAATAGCGTCCTTTCTTGTGACCCAGGGCAGGTACGAGGTGCAGAAGAAGAGAGTATGGTCTGAGACTTCTGAAGTGGAGGTGGGGGCTGTTCCCTTACCAAGGTCAAGGCACACACTCACTGCAGTACTGGTTTATTCTCTAGGGTGAAGTCTGATTTAGGACAGCTGTAAGCAACACCTCTGTTTCATTGTAACGATGGCTAAGAGGGCGATTTTATTTTTTAAAAAAATTTGAGGACATCACGTGCAGTTAATAAATCCACTTCCTTTCTCCCTTTCTCCCTTCCTCTCTTCATCCCTTCTTCCCTCCCTTTCTTCTTCTCCCTCCTCCACCCCCCTTTTCTTTCCCCCTTTTTTTTCAGATCAGTGCAAGAGAGCTCAGGACCTTAGATCTTTGGCCTCTGGGACCCGTGGCCTTTAAGGTTAAAACATGCTTGTTTTTCGGTATCATTTCTGACCCCTTTTGTTCTCTGAACTTTTACAGTCTGAGTAGATCATGTTTGTTCTTTCTTTTAGAAGTCAAGGAGGAATATACAATTAACGGATGAGTTTTCCACTCAAAGATTGAGCTCAGAACATATAGGTTTTTAGCGATTGGCTTTGAGAACCAAAAGAGAGCTGAATGTGAACTTTGTTAGTCCCCAAGGAAAAGGACAGAGAGACTGATTTATTATGACATGGAACATTAGACCTGCTCAAGGTCTGACCCACTGACTTGGAAGGACTAATTTTTCTGTTAAGTGGTGGAAGGGGCATGGCTTGGACGCTGGAAACACTACTTCTTTTGGACTTCTGGGCCCGACACTTCCCATTTGAGCTTCAATAGGCCCCTGATCCCACAGTGGCCAGACTTTCTTCAGTGAAATGGGAAGATTAGCATGTATGATGTGGCTGTTACCGGCCTTAAAGCAAAGCAAGTCCTCAGCTTTGAAACACTGGTTCCTCATTCCTCAGCCTCTCATGTCAGGTTGGGATAACTGCCCTGCTTTTTCAAATCTCTGGGAAGACGTGGATGTTCAGGCCTTCTTTTCAAACAATACTGGCACCCCAGGGACTTGTCCGGAAATTCAGCTCGTGTTCAAGCCTGTTTAAGGGGCTTTCACTTTCATCTTCAGGGGCCAAATGCCAGTGACTGCTTTTAATGAAACCAAATCCTTCCTTGTTCTGTCTGATTTGGGGATTTGCTTCCCCAGCCCGAGCAGGGATCAGATACATTATGTTTTCTTTATTTTCCAAGTGACCCCAGAACACTGTGTAATTCTACAACTGACCTATTAGAAGGAACAAAATAAACTCTTCCATTCTAGCATTTTCTCTGAACATATTTGGAGATAATCTGACTTTATATACCTATCATCAGGTTTGCTGGCTATGGGGCAGTAACAGCTAAGCTAAGTACACGCACCAATCTGGGGGGAGGGGGGTCTCACAATGTGCTCTAGTCATACTGATGTCTTTTTTTTTTTGCCATGGATTCTTCTGGAACTACATGGAAGAAATAGGTCAAATCATGGAGAAAAAAATATACTTAAGCAGATAAAAATCATTGAGTTTGGTCCCAGAGGCTACATATCCTGTTTTGATCCCTCATTGATGAATTATAATCTCAGCTCCTCCGAGTCAAGGCATCAGGAGAAGGCAAGCATTCGATGACATGGTACTTTTTGTGGAATTATTTTGGGAAGTAGGTGGCTGGTAACAAGGATACAGTGAGTTATGTATATTGGGTCTAAATTTTGATGCGTTTCCTTTTCTTCACGATGTTTTCTTTGGACCTCTGCAGCTGACAGATGTCCACTCTGCTGTTTGAGAGAAGCTGGCCTTCTGGGAACCCTGTCGCCCCATTTCCTTTTCATCCAGTTTAGCCACAAGCAATTTGGGCCCATGTTTTTCTATGTAGAACCTGAGGCCAAGGTCTCTGCTATTTGTAGCTTTTCTCTCTACAAAGCTGCTGTGTGCAGAGGTCCATGGTCAGGACTCTAGCCTGGGCTTGAACCTGGTTCCTCCTATTCTTAGCTGCATGACTTTGGACATAGTGATTACTTGGTTGTTCTCTGGTTCCCTTTTCTTCTTTACAAGATGGGGATAGTGAGCACATTCACTTCAAAGGGCTGTTCTGAGGATTGAACTGAAAAATGCACACGATGGCTTAGCACATTGCTAGCATAGTGAACCACCGCCATCAGTAACATTGTTAATGGATAGAATGTTTTCTTCATGGAAGACAAACAGAAATGACTTATTGATGAACTTAAACATGAACCAAAACATAAAACACTCCATTTTCCATATTTTCCAAAAGGGCTTTAACTATGACTACTTCTCATGACTGGAAAATTCCTTCCAATTTATTTGACATATCAAATGCTAAGGTAATCCTCAAGATTTTGTTTTAACCTGGCCAGACCTTTCTAAAGAACCTCTTGCTCTTCCATAAGGAAAGTTCCATGTCTACCAGCCCTCCGCAACCAGACTGGTCCTCTTTGCCCCCTCCCTTCTGTCTCTTTCTCTGTATGACCAGTTCCTGTCACTTGGAGGACTTGACCGCTATATTGACATCATGCAAATCCACAAAGCCCCAATTCAAGCCTCGCCTTCCTAGGTGACACCAGGTCTTTGCTTCCTTTGAGCCACCATCACCTCTCGATAGCATGAGTTTGGTGCTCTGTGGGTTCACTGTAAATTCATACCAACATCTTCAGCACTGTGGAACCAGCCAGCTCCACTTTGCTTCTCCACTTGGGCTCTCTCCACATCCTTTCCCTCTTCTTCCTCACCAGCAGCTTGGTCTCATACTTCCCAGATAAACCAGAGGAAACCAGATGCATCCCTCCCCTGCTCTATCTGCTGTCCTGCACCCAAAGCTGTCCTCACTACCTTCCCTCCTGCTGGGTGATCAATTCCTGTCCCTAAGGAAGGCTAACTCTCTTGGCTTCCTTGACCCCCCCCCATCCTCCTGTTTATTCCCCTCAATTATTGACCTCTATTTCCTCAAATCCTCCTCTGGCTCATCCTTCTCCCCTGGGGTATTAATCAGGGTTCTCCAGAGAAACAAAACCAGTGAGATATTTGCAGATGAGAGAGGTTCCGTTGTAGGATTTGGCTTGTGCAATGATAGAGTCCGAGAAGTCCTGTGGTTTGCTCTCTGAAAGCTGGAGAGCCAGGGAAGCCAGCGGCAAAGTTCAGTCGACATCCAGAGGCCTGAGCAACAGGGCAGTTGACGGCATAATTCTTAGACTGAACCCAAAGGCCTGAAAGTCTTGCAGACTACATGTGCAAATCCCACAGTCCTCTGGGCCAGAGAACCTGACATTCTAATGTCTATGGGCAGGAGAAGGTGGATGACTTCACAACTTCATTTTTTAGTTTTAAGCTTTCCTTTCCATTGAAGTTGGGCCCATTCAACCCGGCCTCATTCCTCTCCTCCCCCTGCCCACCTGCTGTTATCCTTTCATCCACAGCCCCCAGTTGATGTTTTAAATGTGAGGTGGGTCTTGTATCTCCCTGGCCCAAATGCTCCACTAGCTTTCCTGTACACTGTCACCAGGCCCAGCAGGTGGGTCTGTCCTCTCTGAGATCCCTACCCTCGTCTCTTGCTACTCTTCTCTTGGCATCTTCTGCCATTACATCTTAAGTCTGTTTGCTGATTCCCTGAACTTGCTGATCTCAGTATACTCTGATCTGGGGCCCTCACACCTGCTGTGTTTTCTTCTGGGACTGTTCTTCTATACCTGTCTACATGTTGCTTTTCCTGAAATTGATTTCAATGTCATTGTCCCTGCTGTTGGGAGGGGAGGCAATTTTCATTATACCTTCTTTTGACTTTCTCTTTTAAAAAAAATTTATGTATTTATTTATGATATATATATATATGTTTTATATATATATATGTGGAGAGAGAGAGAGAGAGAGAGAGAGAGAGAGAGAGAGAGAGAGAATGGGTGTGCTAGGGCCTCTAGCCACTGCAAATAGCCTCCAGACATATGCACCACCTTGTGAATCTGGCTTTCCATGGGCACTGGGGAATCAAACCCAGATCCTTGGCCTTTGAAGGCAAGGCAAGTGCCTTAAGCACTGAGCAATCTCTCCAGCCCTCCCTCCTTTTGATTTTCAAATGGGTCTCCTCAGTGCTCTCTCTTGCTTATTGCTGTTTGCTTGTTCATGGCCTTTCTCTTCCACCGGAGAGTGAGTACTTCAGGGAGAGAGGCCTGCTTTATATTGTTTACACAGTCACCTGTTCCCTGGAATATGTACGATTTTTTGTTTGTTTGTTTGTTTTTGAGGTAGGATTTCACACTAGGCCAGGCTGAACTGGAACTTACCCTGCAGTTCCAGGCTGGCCTTGAACTCTCAGTGATCCTCCTACCTCTGCCTCCTAAGTGCTGGCATTAAAGGTGTGTGCCATCACTCCCAGCTTAGAAGAGTTTGAATACGTATGTTTGAATGAATAATGTTTTCTACATAGTGTTCTACATTTCTGGTTTTTCCAGCCCTTATGGCTTGGGATGAGGGAAATGAATGTCCTTTGAGACAAATGGTTTGAAATTCATCATGGCACGAATGTGGGATGTCTCAAACAGGCAGATTGACTCCCAGGGAAAGATGTGACTGTGAGGAGCCTGTACATGAACATACCGAAAACCAGAGGGCTTCATGAGCAAGGATTAGACAGAGGCCACAGCCTTGGAGGAAGAAAGCCCTTGACCTTGCATTTCCTGACCAGGAAACTTTGCCCTTGGACTCTGAGCTTCCTTCCAGTGATGTTGGTAAGATATTCCTGCTGTAAGATCAGAGCATTTCGCTAGATGCAATTAAACATTTAATTATGTAGCCTGTGTTCTTGGAATCCATAACCTCATGATTATTTTGGCCTATCTATGGGTAGGGTGTTCTGTTACATGAGTTTTGAGTATCCAGTTTTTGTGACAGTTACTACTTCCTGTGGGTTACTGTAATAACACCCTTTTTACATCTACCTGATGAGTTTGGTGTAGTGTCCAACATCTGGGGGATAGATTTGGTTTTTTTTTGGGGGGGGGTTATGGATAAAACTTCACTTCTAAGATTTTGTGATGCAGTCTGGCATATTTGTCAGGGGATAAACACCCATTTGGGAAACTCGTCGAAAATAGACTAATAATATAATCTCTATCCCCTGCCACACCCACGACATCTTTTAAAGAAATCATTTCTATATTGCCACCCCTTACCATCACTCATTCACTAAACATATTTTGAATCTGACTGTTCCATATGGTAGGCTCCGTCTTAGGTCCTGAGATACAGTTAAAAGCTCTGACCAGGTTTTTAATCTTGTCATTTTAGCATCTAGTGGAAAAGACACTGAGTAGAAGTGAGGAAGTGGTCATGTCAAGGAGTGAAAACATTTTGAAACAATGTTCTGGGAGACATGATTAGGGTGAGGCGCCAGGCAGCGTTGTTTCTAGAGTGAGGAAAGAATGCCTTTGAGGCGCTCACTAGGGGCTTCACCTTGAGTAGAAGCCACAGGACATGAGCCATGGGAGAATCATGGAGGAGCTTTACCTCTCACGTCCTGGGAGAGAACGTCAAATCTTGGTTGAAGAGTGGGTGGGAGGGATAATAAAAGTCCTGCCCACAACATGTGTAGTCTGAACCCAGAGTTGAGATGTTATCTGTTGTGGACTTAGATGTACCTTCATATATTGAAGTCTTAATTCACCTTAGAAAGTGACTCTATTTGGAAATACAGTCTTCAAAAAAGTGAAAATAAGGTCATTAAGATGCATCTTAATCACCAACTGCTTGTGTCCTTATAAGAAGAGGCTAATACGCATACATGCACAGTGGGAAGACTATGGCAAGATATAGAAAAAAAAGGCTTCTAAAAGCCAAGGAGTGACGTCTCAAAAGAAGCTAACCTTGGCGTCACCTTGTTCATGATCTTCCACATTCTAGAACTGAAAAGAATATTTCTGCTGTTTAAGCCACCTAGGCTGTGGTATTTTGTTCTAGCAGCCTGTGATGGTTACTCATTATCAACCTGATTGGATTTTATATTTACCTAGAAATACACCTCTAAGCATGTCTATTAGGGTATCTTTAGAGAAGTCTAACCAGGGCAGGAAGACCTAGACTGAATGTGTGTGACACCATCCTATGGGCTGACTAAAAGGAGAAAGCAATCTGAGCACTAGCCTTCATCTCTCTCTCTCTGTCTCTCTCTCTCCTTTCTCTCTTTCTCCTCTCTCTCTGCTTCCTCACTGTGGATGCAATGTGACCAGCTCCCTCATGTCCCCCCCCTGCCATATCTTCCCAACATGATGGAATGGATCCCTTCTCAAACCTGGAGCCAAAAGAAACCCTTCCTTTTTTTAGTTGTTTTTGTCAGAGCAGCGAAAGGGGTAACAACATGTAACTGTAGCACACTGAAACACCAAGGGAAGGAAACTACTGGAATCTTAGAGAAACTTAACCACATAGCCAACCCAGACCCGTGTGGCTGGTGGATGATGCTTATGTCTGGGCTGTGGTAGTGACGTTGACAGGGGAACTTTCCCTTTCCCAAGAGACTGTGGGCTACTCCTGGAGCATCTGTGAGGTAGCAGCTACCTTTACTAGACATCATCTTTCCGGGGATTTGAACCCCTGACCTTCCCATTACATATGAATCAGATTATAGAAAAGCATTTCCACTTCTGTGCCCAGACTCTTGGTGTATAATTAACTGTGAGTTACAATAAAAATGACGAGGATGATATGAGGTGCTCAAGGGCCTTTGAAATTTGAGGGCTATAAAAGTATAACTTATTGTTATTGTTATCATTACTATAATCAGACAGAAATACCTAAAAAATACTTTTAAAAAGCCAAAACATTTCTCATCACTGTAATAACACATAATCATGAAGATATCTAAAACTCTTTATTTTTCTTTTCTTAGAAATCTGATGATCAAGTGATCATCATTCATCATGATAATTAAAGATCTTAAAAATTCTGGCAAGATATGAATAAAGGGGCAGACTGCTTTTTTCCCCCCTGTACATGTTTTCACCAGCTTGTATTAAATGGCTTATGAGGACTGAATCTTTGGCATTTTGTTTTGGAGACAAGATATTGGAGACAACTGTTTTGAAAAAAAGGAAATCTTCTATAAAATATAGTCTGCTCATAACAGCATACCTACCAATAATAAGCAAGTTCTAGAAGCATGGGCTCAGGCTGAGCCTGCTGTACCTTGAGAGCATGCTGCATGTCAGAAGAACTTTATTCCTTAGAAAATGCAGTAAAACTCAAAGCCAATGTGAAGGGAGTGCGAAACAGGCGGGCAGGTGTTTCATGTGGTCACGAAGCTGGTGGGAAGCTCTCTCTACAAGGTCAAGGAGACAGCCTGGAACATGGAGACCTCTATCTTTCCTTCCCTCCATCTCTTTCTTCTTTCCTCCCACCCTCCTTTCTCCTTTCCTCTTCTTTTATTTTAGTTGATTTGCTAGGGCTTAGAGACATTTAGGAGTACAGCCTCTCCAACAGCATCACTCAGTCTAGACTTCATTCTCCTGAAGAAGGAAACTGAGGATAATGAATGAATGAATGAAACTATGAGGCAAATATGTCCTCTCTCTCTCTCTCTCTCTCTCTCTCTCTCTCTCTCTCTCTCTCTCTCTTCCTCTTCCCCCTCTCTCTCACCTGGACTTTTCTCACACACTGAAGGACAGAATAAAGTAGATTGCAGAAGGATTTATCAGAGCTTAAAGCAAACGCTGAAGAAGTATAGTAACTCTGAGAAGTCTTAACATCTGAATGTTGGCTTTGGTATCTAGCCTTGTGTACAGGCTGACCCAGAAATGGCAGTTCAGTTGCAGAAGGCTGAGAGCTGCACAGCCAATGCCAGTGGAGATAAGAGAGAGTAGGCTACTTGGACGTCATTTGTTTTCTGGTTTTTGAAGAGGATCTTTCCTGCCTCTGACCTTCATTGTTCTCATCTACAAAGTGGACTCAACACACACATCATAACTATACAGCTGACAAGTCAACCAAACAAACCCACTCAATCCTGGAATGTTCCCTCAAACCAAGCCAGCGAAGCCAATAAGCAGTAGAAAGCCCACTGAAACTAAATGTGGAAGCCCAGTAAGCAAATGAGTGAATGAAAATATATTTTTGGTGGTTCACTTAACACCGTATCATGGAACTTAAGAGACTCAGTGTTTGAGGCTCACTTTCTTTTTCCCCACTGATGACAAGCAGGTTGGTAACAGACATCTTGGTTCACAAATGTCCTTGGATGTCTTATTGTCCTCAGATCAATGCCCTTTGTCTCTGGTTAGTGACACCCTCCATCTTCCTTCTCTCACTGAATTTCTTTCCACTCTCTCATATGTACCTTCTCCTTGCATCAGGCTGGCATCTGCTCCCAGAGTCCTTCTCGTGCCATGGTTGTCCCCATTTCTGTGCTGACAGTCATGCTGTTTGCTTTCCTGAAATCAGCACAATGTCCTGATCAATGTCTCTAACCATCATCCATCCATCCATCCACCCATCCATCCACCCATACAGCCATACATACATACATCCACCCACCCACCCTTCCTTCCTTCTTTCCTTCCTTCCTTCCTTTCTTTCTTCCTTCCTTCCTGCCTTCCTTCCTTCCTTCCTGCCTTCCTTCCTTCCTTCCAGTCTTGACTATCAGCCAATATGTGTCAGATGTTATATGAGACTCCTTGGTGATATGAAAGACAAGCAGAGTCACTTTGTTCTTGACCCCTGTGTCTTTTATCTGTTTAGAAGGAGCAGGGTCAGATTAGATTGCATCTATCACTAAAATTGGTTGATAAGTGCTGTGATCACCTGCATGTCACTGCCCCAACTCCCTGGAATCTACCTTTCTGGCATTGTTGAGCACTCAACATTCCCCTCTCTGTTTACCATGTCTAGTTAGACTGAAGACTGAAAATGTCTTAAAAACTTAAAAGTGTGAATGTCTCTGGCTCTGTCATGGCCACCGGAGTGGACATCTGTTCCCAGGTACTACCCTTCTGTAGCTCCAGACATCTGCCTCCTTTGGACATAGCTGATGCCTCAAACATAGCTTTTTGTTAGCAAAGGCTGCTCTAAATGCACTGACAGGGAAGGATCCCAAGGCAGCAGGCCCCCAACATCATGTGGGGGTTGTGAGTAAGCAGAGCTAGTGGGCTTTACTACCAGCTCCCTTGCTCTCTGGAGTCCATCAGGCTAGCTTAGCACATCCCCCTACATACTCTTCCTCTAATGAAAAAGGTTTTTTTTTGCCTGACTCCATCTTCTCTTGGAGAAGTTCTCACCAGCAAACTCCTTCCCAGCCTGCTCATCAAGACATCCCCAATAGCTTATTCCTAATGGTGGACTCTACCTGGGTCCAGTTCAAATCTTTATACCACCTTGGTTATGTCCCAAGTACTGCAGGGTTGGGTGGCATATAAATATTTCCAGCAGAAATGGATGAAAATGTGCAAGAAGAGGTAAAAGGAGAAGACTGAATCTCCAAAGCAGGTATGGTGGTACACACCTGTAACCCCAAAGTTTGGGAGAAGAAAATAAGAAGGAGGTCATCCTCAGCTACAGCGCAGTCTAGGGATACATCAGACCTCATCTCAAACAAAAAGAATGAGACAAAACCAAATGATTCTCAGATGGCGAATGGGGGGAAATAAACTTGACAAAGAAGCACAGTTCAAAACAGAGTTCTGGAGGCACATAGCTGAGGTTCCGGCTGCATTTTAGGCAGAGGTAGAAACAGGCTATCAGGTTCCATTGCAACCACATTACAGTGGTTCTTT
Organism: Zapus hudsonius; assembly: GCA_004024765.1. Classification (NCBI taxonomy): domain Eukaryota; kingdom Metazoa; phylum Chordata; class Mammalia; order Rodentia; family Dipodidae; genus Zapus; species Zapus hudsonius. Next base: position 7,589 of record PVHP010003206.1, on the reverse strand, counting down.
TAGCTCATAATAAAGCACTTGGACTTTATAGGTGGGAGCCCCATGGCGGTGACCACATATTTCTTTTGAATTTAAATTGCCTAATTTTGCTCTATGATTCAGGATTTACTACCCATGTGTATTCATTAGTAGTTGTAGGTTACTTCTTTTAATTATTTTTCTTTCAATATATTTTTTTATTTTTTCTAACTTTAAGATCTTAATAGAACTGATGGACAAATGGACTTTGCTTGGGTTTACAGGTTTATAACTAGATTCCACTTGATTTCTCAACAAGTGGAAGAAGAACCTCTTCTAATTATTGGCTCAAACACTTCCACAAGGAAAAAGTCTTCAAAAGCAAAATATTATCCATGGGTGGTAATAACATACATGTAGAGAAATTTCCAAGTTCTTCCAAGTGGCATAAAAAAGACTTTTCAGCTTCATCTTGAGTGGGACACACAGATATGACTTTATCTCTGTATCTCAGGCCATACGAAAGGAGGCAGGCAATTTAGCTGACATTTGTTAGGTACTTAATTCATTAATGACAATGCATTCAAGGGTAGGGGCCTGGCCTTCTACTATCTTTGCTACTGTGATGTTTTGTAACTTGTGGTCCTCAGAAAGGACTCATTGAAACTAGGGGGACAGAAGGGACACTGAAGTGACAAGGACTCCTGAAAGGCATGTGAAGTCAATTGGCCCTGACTATGTAACACTTTGTTTTATTGGCTAGTGGCTGTATAATCTTGGAGAAGTGAATTAATTCTATGTTCCTGTGACGTAGACAGACATCACAATACCTGCCATATGGACCTGATGGAAAAATTTAATTCAACAATTTATGAGTGGGATGGAGAGTTGGCTCAGCTTGAAAAACCATTACCTGGGTATGATTCCCGAGTACCCATGTAAAGCTAGATACCCAAATGTGGTGCATGCATCTGGAATTCATTTGCAGTAGCTGGAGGCCCTGGCACATCCTGTATCTCTTTGCTTGCAAATAAATAAATAAATAAATAATATTTTAAAAATATTCTATGAGTGATGTTTGGTGCATAATTTAAGTACAGAACTCAGCTGTACTTTTTTGAAAATCATCAACCAATATAAACTGGATCTGAAAATGCCATAATGAGCCACAGAAATGAGAACAGCAACTCCAGAAACCCCGTTCTCAAAAACCACTATGCATGTCTATGACCCAGAATCTCGACAATTCCAGTGTCTTCAGCACACCACCTTGTTTGCATGTGTGGTGTTCAGAGAAATTTCTTGTCCCATCCTTCACCACCCTGATGAGTAATCAGACTCCAGTCCACCCTTGTATCCAGATCCAGGAACCTTCAGCTCTGTCACAGCCTAGGTACACTCCTGCCCTCTTTTGGGAAAGAGTGACCTGGGGTGAGAATCACAGGACCCCTAGTGATGTGCAGAGGGTACGTTCATGGTCCACCCAGATAGCATCACTCATTATTGTCTGAGGTCCCTTCTTTAAACACCAGCAACAACAGGCTTCCCTTCTTGAACCCATGTTCGTGGGAGGCACAGCTGAGACCTGGATAGAATCAAACTGTAGGAACTACCCTGGGACTCATTGCTTTGAGGGTTCTTCAGGAGATCAGTTGGTATTAGGGTGAACCACTTTTTCTTTGGCGCACGTTTGACCTTTAAGTGGAACCGAAGGGGCCTGTAGTAACCTGCAGTGAGTTCTGAAGTCTGGGACTCAAGCCTCGGGCTTTCCTTGTCCATTGTGGGACTTGCTTTCAGCCTCAACTCCTGCTTCTGCCTTTGTTCCCTACCCTCAAGGGACAGATACCCAGCTGTCCCACAGCACCTGTCCTCATTACAGACCCACCAGAAGCTAATTCAGACTGAAGAGTTCTCCATTGAATGTTTCCCCTTGCCAGAGGGGATTGCATGCAGCACTCTAATTTCATTTCCACAAATATTTGTCAAGTTTCTAGGTTCCTTAAGCTGGGTGCCGCAGACACAAAAAATAACAAGGCACAAGGCTCTGATACAGCCATTCAAGAGCCTTGTGCAAAAAAAATAGTTCTATGACAATAATTAACTTTAAGGCCATGTTTGTTTAGAAGTGGATAGTTGTGTTAGAATGCTTGTTTTAAAAGAAGAGGTAGCCAATTCAACCAAGGGACTTTTTTCTTTGTCTTTTTTATTTTGCTGATGTTGAGTGTCTAGCAAGGCTGACCTGTAACTCACTCTGTAGCCATAAGGTGGCCTTTAACTCACCGTGATCCTCTTACCTCAGTCTCCAAAATGCTGGGACTAAAGGTGTGCACCACCATGGCTGGCTCCAAAGAAAATTTAGAAAGATGATCCAGGGAGAGGTTATGACACATACGATCCAGAACTGCTCTGGGGAGGAGACCTGGGAACCTGGAAGGCAGAGGCTGGGCACCTCTCGCCTTATGTGGGAGCAGTGGGCATGTTGGCAAGCAATGATTACCCCATTATGAACTGAGCTCATAAAACCAGTACCTACCTGTCACTGGCTCACCATGCTGGTAGAGAAAAACTCCTTGAGGACAGGAAGTCACCTCCACAAGGTGGCCAGGAGCCATCGGCTACTGCAGCATCCACACTGACCCCGTCATCTCCTGTAGTGAGGTGGACTCCAGTCAAAGCAGGAGCACACCTAGGTGTCAACTCCACTCTGCCTCGTGGGACAGGGATGAGCCTTCAAGGCATTGGATTCCCATTCTTGATTGTCTAATCCCTAATCAGATGAAAATGGTCGCATTTTCTGTCCCTGCCTATTGTGATTGTCTAATCCCTAATCAGATGAAAATGGTCACATTTTCTGTCCCTGCCTATTGTGATGAAGCCCTCCAGGTTAGCACATCCACGAGAAGCTGTGGTTCAAAGAAGACACACCCAGTGGAGGTTACTGAGATTTCCATATGTTCAATCTTTCTCATCTTTAGAATTGTTTCATGAGGTTACTTTGAGCTCATGGAAAACTGTAGCCACAGGACAGTCCTGGCACAACCTAGGTTGGCCTTAGTGAGATGTCCACCTCTAAAAGACATGTTTAAACAGTAAACTAGATAGTAACCACCACATCTCAAAAGAACCAAACTCCGGATGCATTTATGTCCTTTTTTATTACCTATGTATATATCCTAAGACTCAAAAGATAGAGGGAAAGAAGTCATTACTTTAGAATGGCCAGTGGTATGGGAGTCATAACGATTAGAAGTCAGGATCTTAGGCTAGAGAGTGCCTGGGTTTGGCGCTTTCTGAATTTGTCTTATATGAAATGTCCTATGGATAGGATTGTCCCTTTTGCAATGTCCTCCTATGGAGAGGACTGTGCATCTAGGATTGTCCTGTATGGGATGTTCTCCTATAGGGAGGACGGTCCATCTAGGGTTGTCCCATATGAGATGTCCTCCTATGGGGAGGACTGTCCATCTAGGATTGTCTTGACCACCCACTTGTCTTCCTTCTTTTTCCCCAGCTTTGCTCTTTGGGTTTCCACTGAAGCTGAAATGATTAAGTTTTCTTTTGAACAAATAAAAACATTTGCCTCTTGGCACCAATAGAAAAGTCAAGGTTAAGCAGAGGTTTATTCCACGTGGTTCTTGTGTAAAAACCAAGGCTTAACACTGAGTTAGGGAAGACAGGAGCAAATGCCATCCTGTGTCGTGTTTTGGGACAATGCTATTTAGCAGGTGCAGGGACGTGTGTCCCCCCACATCAGAGCCAGATCTCCAAGTGTAACTGTGAACTTTGAGGGATAGAGCAATGCGGCCCTTCAAATGGCTGTAGTGATCAATACCAATGCCTAGTTTTAAATATGAATAAATACGAATGACCTTTTGCTGCTTTCTTATGTATAAGCAGCACTAATCCTGATAAGTCATAGATAATATTATGTAGCCATGTGGTGTGTCTGTGTCTGTGCACACACACATTCACGTGCATGTAGAGACCAGAGGACAATTTCAGGCATCATCCTCAGGAACTCTGCCCATCCTGTTTTGGAGACAGGGTTTCTCATTGGCCTGGAGATCACAAGTTAGGCAAGACTGACTGGCCAGTGAGTCTCAGGTACCCTCCTGATTCTGCCTCCCCAGCTTGTGTGCCACCCAGGTCTGGTGTTTTTATGTGAGTACTGGGGATTGAACTCAGATCCTCTTGCTTCCATGACACACACTTCACTTTACTGCCTGAGCTAACTTTAAGCTCCAGTAGACATTTCTTTTTTTTAATATTTTATTTATTTATTTGAGAGAGAGGGTCAGACAGAGAGAGAATGGTCGCACTAGGGCCTCCAGCAACTGCAAATGAACTCCAGACACATGCACCCTCTTGTGCATCTGGCTTTATATGGGCACTGGGGAATCGAACTCTGGTCCTTCTGCATTGCAGGCAAATGCCCCAACCGCTAAGCCATCTCTTCAGCCCTCCAGTAGACATTTCTTAAATGGCATGTGACATAGCAATTCTTCAAAGATAAAGTAAAATAGCTGTTTTAAAGCCACAATGGGCTTGCTTTCAAAGTCTTAAAAATAGACAATTCCTTATTTTTTTTGAAAAATTTTTTGTTAGAAAGGCAAGTTATGCCTCCTTTCTAGTACACACACACACACACACACACACACACACACACACACACACACACACCAAGAATACATATATGACACATATGGCCATATATTGTATGATTAAAAAAATGTACTAATCAAACCACATTTGAATCTTGACTTCGATTTGATTCCAAAGTGGAGAAGGTAACCTCATGGTGGTAATGAATCCTGTGTCTGGGATAAGTATTGCTGTACATTTTAAACACGACAGTCCATGCACATTGGCGGAGAGGTGGTCTTTTGGAATAAGTAGACCCTTGACTCAGAGGCAAGAGACTTAAGACTTGAGTTCCAGCTCCTCTGTGTGTTCCAGGCTGTGGGTCAGTCGTTCAGCCTCTCAGAACCATGGATTCTCTGACTGTAGCAGGACTATTCTGGTCTCTGTCACTTGGTCACTGCTGTCATGGTCCACAGACACCTAAAGTGAAATTGACATCTTGTCAGTTTCACATTAGCTCTGGTTTCCAGAGTCCATTATTGAGATTATTCCTGCATAGCCAAAGCAGAAGTGGGTGTCTTCTGCTCCACATAGCTGTAAGTGGCCCAACAGGTCTATTTTTTTTAAGGGAGAATGTTCTAGATGGGAAATATTATTCAACCTGTTTTAAAAAAATTCAGATATTAAAATTAAAGAGCAAAAAGAATATTTAAAGTAAGTCCATTTGAAGCTTTTTAGATACTTTCCCTGACTTCTTCCATATAATATAGCTAAAATAAGTAAACACTAAAGGAACAGAAAAGCTGAGAAAAGAAATATCTATAAAGGGGCTATGATAGGACCTCAACCATAACAAGGTAAATGCTATTTAGCTAAAGACCTTTCTGAGGCCTGTGTGTGTGTGTGTGTGTGTGTGTGTGTGTGTGTGTGTGTGTGTGTGGTGTAAAAATGTCCACATCTGATCCCCCCATGGGGCTCATGCCTCTGAGCTCGATCATAAAGCCAGTCTCAAAAGGGAAGGAAGAGAAAGGTCCGCATGTCCTCAGCTGCCATTCCTGACCCATACAGTGTGTTTGGTGGGCTTTTAGCCTCTTGGGAGAAAGCGGGCTTGGTGACTTGGTATGACTTTTGTCATCACCATCCTGGAGCTAAGGTCTGGAATCTGACATTGCTTATCATAGTTGATTTCCATCTGTGGATTCCAGGTGAAAGGAGACTTCCTGAGGGTCTGGCCCCTGCTCTCAGTGAAGATGAGCGTGTCGCTCTCTCTCTGGGGTCAGAGCTGATGGTGGGACGTCCACATTAGGGCTTTCCAAACTCTTAGTCTTGACTTAATAGTGAGTTGTAAAATCAGCTTAATGGGTTGACTATTTTAAAATAGCCGAGCAATATAAAAATACTTTCCTGAAAGTTTATTTTGATTTTATGTACATATATACTCACATGCATGCATATACATACACACAAATAGCCATCCATCCACACACACACACACACACACACACACACACACACACAAACACTACATTGAACTGTGATGTTTTCCCTTTAGAATGTAGTACAAAATGTTCGACAGTCACTACTTTTCATGGCAAAATTCACAACCCACCAAGTGATGTCACTCACACCCAATATTCCCATGTAACTTCTGTTCTCCAGAGTCACACACGGGGCCTGACATCCTCAGTCGTGGATATGAATAAAGCTAATTTAAATTCTTCTCCTCCTCTGATACATGCAGAGTAACCCATGGAATTAGACTAGTGCTGCTTTACAGGGAGAAACTGAAATAAATGCTGCCTGTTACCAAAACACAAAGTGCCATGTTCAGGGGCGGGCAGTATTTTTGAAGCCTTTTCTGCTCAGCCAAAGGCAGAGAAAGGAATCAAGAAAAAAGGGAAAAAAATTAGCGAAAAGTGAGGGTATCAAACACTGTTGTCTTTAACACCCAAACCCTAAGCAAGCTGGAGAAGTAGATAATAAGGAACAACAAAAAATAACAACAAAAAAATCTCCTTTTAGCCTGGCATTATTTCTGTAAATTTCTAGATGAGGCATTAATGACAGAATCTGTCTCCCTAAATGCTACTGTTTGGGACCTTGTGATCGTGGTTGGGGGAAGCTGCTGATGCCTTAATTAATCTGACAAGGTTGTGTGTTGAGGGAGGAGAAGGGATGCTTAGCCTGGGCCAGTGGGTTATGTCAATGAGTAATAGAATGAAGCTAAGAGAAGACAAAATATGGTCGAATAACAAAGAAAATAATTATGTAACAGAAAGGTGTATTAGTGGACTGGTCCCTCCAGGGATGGAGGCAGGGCCGGTGGGCAGGAGTCACATATCTTCGGTTGCTCAAAGCCCTTGAGAGAATGCTTTGGGGAACACTCTGGTTATGGGGAAGCTTGGGGAGCTCCTGTCCACCTTCAGGTCTATGGTTTTGGGACTGCCTGAATCACTCTGGCTAGGGCTTCTGTGTAGGCCCGAAGCATAGGGAATAATTGTTCTGAATAGAATGGTGATGACCCATTCCTGGCCATCTTTTCCCAATTCAAAACCAGCCAGAGAGAAGAAACAGGTGAGAGAGACAATTCATTGTTCTCAGAGCTGGTTTCTCATGGAGCTCCTCATACACAAAAAGTAGGCCTATTATTCTAAGAATGCATTTTGTTTGTAGTTTATAACTAAGAGTTTGATTCCTGCCTAGCTTAAATAACTGGACTGCCAACATCTCTTTTAGATATTAGTACTGGACCAGTATTATATGTTTTGTATTTTCAGCCCTGCTGAGTTAGGAGGCTGAGCCTGACAGATATTTAGTGACAACAAAGAAAAAGGTAAAAGGAAAAATTTCAGGGTACAGAGATGGCTTGGTCATTAAGGTGCTTGCCTGCAAAGCCTACAACCTGGGTTTGATTCCCCAGTATCCACACAAAGCCAGATGCACAAAGTGGTGCATGCATCTAGAGTTCCTTTGCAACAGCTGGAGACCCTGGAACGCCCATTCTCACTGTCTGTCTGTCTTATCTCTCTGCTTGCAAAGAAATAAATAAA
>PVHP010003205.1:0-81080 GCA_004024765.1 Zapus hudsonius | reverse complement strand
AGAGAGAGAGAGAGAGAGAGAGAGAGAGAGAGAGAGAGAGAGAGAGAGAGAGAGAGAGAGAGAATGGGCACACTGTAAACAAACTCCAGACATATGCGCCCTCTAGTGTAGCTGGCTTTACATGGGCACTGGGGAATTGAACTCGGGTCCTTCTTCATTGCAGGCAAACGCTTTAACCGCTAAGCCATCTCTTCAGCCCAAGACCAATCACTTTTGAAGAGTTTAATCATTTAAAAGCCAGTGGATGATCTAGTTTATATACTCATTCACATGAATACATGGTTCAAAAAGAGTCTTCATTTCAACTTCAGAATTTTCTTTTTTAAATATATCACATGGGTTGTATAGGCTACACATTATTTCTCCACAGAAGACGAGTTAGGATTTCAGATAACCTAGCAGTTTATCAAAAGATGACTAGTGTTGGGGTGTGCTGATCATCACCACGGTCATCCCAGCACGGGGGCAGCAAGCCTGGCTACACCGTGAGACAATGTGCACCCTCTGAAAAAAAAAAAAACTATTAATGGTGCATAGTGAAGTGTGTGTGTGCGTGTGTGCATGTGTGTGTGTGTGTGTGTGTTTGTGTGTGTGTGTGTGTGTGTGTGTGTGTGTGTGATATTGGAGAAGGTAAGAAACCAGTCCTATTTCAGCACTAATTTCTAGTTTCATTAAGCTTCTATTTTCTCTACTTGTTTATTTATTTCATTGTCCATGCTTTATAATATGGGGAAAAGGAAGAAAGTATTCTATAGTAGCAAAAACAAAGTCAATAGCCAAAAGCATGTTTATATCATTTTTGCTTCAACAACTAATTTAAAAAGAAATAGGTGGATTCTTCTACCTTCTTCCTTCTTCTCTATCTCCTTCTCATTCTCCTTCTCATTCTCCTTCTTCTCCTCCTCCTCCTCTTCCTCCTCTTCTTCCTCTTCCTCCTCCTCCTCCTTCTTCTTCTGCATGATCTTTTGTGCCAAAACAGAGAAAAGAAGAGCTATGATGGTAGGAGTTTGGACATTAATGCTCAGAATATATACACACATTTTAATGAAAACAAACTAGGGTTGCTTTTGAATTGAAACTTGTGGGAAATCTGAGATTGTGACAAGCTGTTTGAATGGGAGAACAAAAGTCTCTAAGTTACCTAGGGACTACAAAACCATACGGATAAAATGGCTTTTTAAACAAGTTGACAGGAACAAAAAGTGTGACAGTAGGAATGACACATTGTTTTTAATGACATCGGAAGTTGCGAAGAGAAGTAGCATTTAAAAAAAAAAACAAATCAGACAATCAGTCATCCATAAAGAAACACCCCCTCAGTAGATGGCGGGGGATCTGGCTTGGGTGGGATGCTGAGTCAGTCAGACCTAGTTTTTAGCTGTCACTGTCCCAGTGAAGGGGACAGAATGACTCACATTTCCATGTCCAGGAGAATGATTAAATTGGCTTCACAAGGATTGAGATGCAGATTCTGTGAGACTATCCCCTAGTCTAGTTCTTCTCTCCACTATGGTACTGTTGGCAACCTGTGAACAGTGGTTGAATGTTCATTTTGTTTATAAGTAATTATCCCTGATTTCACTATCACCATCACTGACATCAACCTCCCTCACCACAGTGATGAACCTCACTGGTTCATCAGCCAATGCACATGACTGCAAGGCTTCTATCCTGGATAATAGCTTGAAACTCAGACATATAAGCTTTGGAAAATTATCCATTTTATCTGTCTTTTAGTTTTCTCTCTATTTCTTTTTTGAAACTTTGTAGCCTTGGCCTAGAATTCCCTATGTCAACAAGGCTTTTTCAATGTTATATCAATCATCCTTCCTCTGCCTCCAGTGCACTGGGAATAAAGCTGTTCAAAATCATGGCTGGATTTATTCCTTTATTAATAAGATGGAATATATACTTCTTATTGATGCAGATTTATAACAGCTTCAAGAAGAGGCATCATGTTAAATTTGCTTACGCAAAAAGAACCCATTGTCTTTGTCCTAGTTATAAGTCTTAACATTTGCCATCTTAATGAGCCATTATTTATATTGAAATATTGAGAGGAGTCTTTCTACTTGCAATATTCTTGTTGTATTTTAGATATTACATATTTTAAGACAATTGCAGTAGGATTTTGTAAGAATTCATTCTGTCAGACCCATGTTAGTTTCTCTAAGATCTCATCTCTGATGACCACGTGTCTTACTCAGCAGTGTCTCTGCTGTATCCGTGTGATACCCTTCCACCTTCAGGACCCTTCCCTCTGTCACTGTGAGTGACAATGGCTAAGGCATGATCCCTGCCTGCAGAAAATATTTAATGAGAGAAGCAGCTTTGTAAAAAATAAATCGAATGCATGAGAAACACCATAACATTGTGCCAGTGTCCTGGGATATCACACCTCAGGGTAGTGTAGAGAAGCATAAAAAGACTAGGTGACCTTAAGTGTTAAGGGAGAAACTGAAATTCGCACCAGTGCCTGATAGTCTTGTCCTTGTCCTTTTCTTTTTTAAAAAATAAAGCATATTCTCTAATGATTATTAAAGTAACATCCATAGGAAATTAGAGCAAACTAGATTATCAATCTGTCCCTAGAAAGCCCCATAACTCTTCTCCCTCTTACTCTTCCATCTGTCATTTCTCTCTTTTCAACTTTACTATCTTCTTTTTTCTCATTCTTTTCTCTTCTTTGTTTTAGTACAATTATTTGGGGGGTTTTATAAGCTTTGGAATGTGAGCGAGAAAGAGGTAGGTGTGAATCTCTAGCAATCGTCTGTGGATCCTGAGTACTTGCTTTCAGTTTGAAAATTCATGATTTTTTTCAGCGCAATTTTCTTCTACAATTTAATTCTTTTCCACTCCCCTTATTATTAATATTTTTAATCTTATTACTATTATTTTGTATTTGGGCACCTACTATACAGATATTAAAAAGTCCAAGTTCTTCTTTTCTTCCAAGTGCACACACACACACATGCACACTCACAAAGGTGTGCAAGTACCTCTGTGGGCAAATGTGTGGAGGCCAGAGGTAAGCCTTCAGTGTCATTTCTTAGACATTGTCCACATGCTATGAGACAGTATTTTCAGGCCTGGAACACACCTAATTATGCAACCTGGCTCACCAGGGAGCCCCGGAGCTCTGCTGGTCTCCAGCACGAATATTCCAGGCATGACAGCACACCCAGCTTTTGTCAGTGTTGCTTCTAGACTGGAATTGGGTTCTTCATTATTGCAAGACAAGCACCTTACTAAATGAGTAACCTCCCAAACCCTTTATAATTTGCTTCTACCCATCTAATGTTTCATCTCATTATTTTAGTTAATACTTCCCTGGGAACGCCGCCACCTATTTTATGGACAGGATAAAGTAATTTCACATGTTAATATCATTTCACTATAATCTAATTTTATTTTTCTATTCATCTATCCATTTAGGCACAGGGCTTCCACATGAAAAGAAGGAGCTCTACAGGTTGTTTTTATGAGAAACACTTTTCTAGTGAACCGCATGTTGGTTAATCATCATTTTAAATCTGCATCAATTTTTTTTGTTTTTTTTTTTTTTGAGGTAGGGCCTCCCTCTAGTCCAGGCTGACCTGGAATTCACTATAGAGTCTCAGGGTCGCCTTGAACACATGGAAATCCTCCTAACTCTGCCTGCTGAGTGCTGGGATTAAAGGTGTGTACCACCACACCTGGGTAAAATTTTTTTTGTTTTATTCTGCATCAATATTTATATGCAGGTTTTATATGCAAGCACAAGTATGGCTACATAGATGTGAGAGTCTGTAGCACATTGAACGAGGTAGGTTTTGTTTAAGGTTAATGCCTGCTGTCTGTCTCCTTCCTCAATACCAGATGCACCATCATATTCACCACCATTTGCACTATGTCACTACAAATAAAATCTCAATTTCCCCTACCAGGGAAAACTAACATAGTACTGTAAGTACTGATCTGGGCATTAGAATTTACACAATGCCCAGCTCAAAAATTCCAATGCACCCCAAAATTTAAGGAATACCTGAATTCTTGTCTATAAAATTAAGGAATTAAAATCATAGATAAAAAGATATTAAGGTATAGTGGGAGACTTTATGTATGGGAACATGGGAATTACAGAATTCTCCAGTCATCAGTGTGGGGAGAATATATGGGAGAGATTTCAATAAAATCTCTGCAGCTCAGCCAAACAAGCAGCAGAAGAAAAAAGTATTAGAGGGAAAGGTGTACGTGGAAAAGAATCCTGAGCCCACCCCCCTTACCTGGAAAAAAAGTGAAAAGTCCTCCTTCTAGGGCATCTTGTGGAAAAGAACACTGGTCTTTGCTTTATGGAAGCTTTTAAAAAATATTTTATTTATTCATTTTCAAGCTCACACACACACACACAGAGAGAGAGAGAGAGAGAGAGAGAGAGAGAGAGAGAGAGAGAGAGAGAGAGAGAGAGAGAGAGAGAGAGCATCCGGCCCACCTCCTTGTGGGTCTGGTTTATGTGAGTACTGGGGAATTGAACTGGGGGCCTTAGGCACTGGAGGAAAGTGCCTTAACTGCTGAGCCATCTCTCCAGCCCTGGAAGCTTTTTAAGAGTTCCCCTAGGTAAGTTAGAGAGACAGCTGATTGGTCTATTCCTGATCAATCGTTTTTTGCATCTAGATTTTGGGCTCTGGCTAAAGACCCCTCCCACCCAAGGTGATGGGGTCTACGAGTTTGCCTGAACCATCACAGTACCTTGTGTGTTTCTGTCATATGTCTTTCCTGGAAACAGCAGCCACCCTTTAAAGTATATTTTTTCATTTTCCCTAAGAAAGTTAGTTACCCTCAGATGACTTGTTTTTCTCTTGAACATACTATACCGGAGTCTGCTAAGCCAAACAGAAGGTTCACATAATTTTTTGATTTTTGGTCAAATATGGGCTTTTTCTCACCTGGAAATGGGATGGGCTGCTTGTTTTTAGAGATGGAGCTTAGTCATGAGTATAAGAAAGTGAATAAAAGAACTCTTGTTACCAGGCATATTCCCTCCTGCCTGTCATCTGAGCCCTTCAGAGGCTGAGGGAAAAGGTTCATGAGGTCAAGGCCAGACTGTACTATGTAGCAAGAGCTAACTCCAGAGCCTTCTACATCACAAAAGTGAACACACACTTAGACACATGCACACACGCACGCGCACGCTCACACACACTTTGCATATCCTTCCTCTATTCTGCCTCTGGGGACACAGTGCGAAATTGCATACTTCTTTTAATTATTCTTGACCTCAGCTCTATTACCAGAATTTATGGGGCATAGGGATTTCCTTTGAACAACTTAATGTGTCTTCAAATGCTTGCCTCATAAAGACAATTCAGAAAGTTTTATTTAAATATGATTGCTTCTCCTAGAGTATGAGTATTTAGCGCATGAGTAGCAACTATTATATTGAAAATATGTGTTCTTAACATCACTCTTCTATTTTGTTTTATATATATACAGATACACACACACGCACACACACACACACACACACACACACACACACACACACACACATATATATATATATATATATATATATATATATATAAAACTTTCAAAAAATTTCTCTGATGTGAAGTTTTAGATGGGATGTAATTAAGAGTCATATTCTTGAAAAATATGTAAAAAGAGGATCATATAAATTTAATTCACTCATTAATCAACAGATAACTCTATTAATTCAATTTCAGAGGTAGCGTAAGTGCCAGAGCTCTGGTGGAAAAAAGGAAAAGAATGACTATCACAGAGCACAGGCTGAAGGAAATCAGGGAGAGAGAGAGAGAGAGAGAGAGAGAGAGAGAGAGAGAGAGAGAGAGAGAGAGAGAGAGAGAGAGAGAGAGAGAGAGAGAGAGAGAGAGAGACCTTGCTGGAGCTGAACCAACAGGGAAAGTTTGACACCTGAAGGACGCTAGCAGAGGGGCTGGAAGGCTGACCTTGACCGAGGACAGATGGGAAATGAGTGCTCTTTCCAGGGGCTCTCTAGGAGGCCTTCAGGCCTTCAGTGCTGAATGAGGACCGAGGTGGCATCCAGCCCCTGGGACTGAGCAGCTATCAGGTTTCTTGATTCCCAAGCTGACAGGCTGCTACTGTTGGATTGCCATAAATTAATCCAATAAATTAAGTTTTTAAATTTTTATTTTACTAAATAAAACTTTGTCTGAACAAGTCACGTGTTGGGACCACTGTTTCCCTCCTCCTGGCCCCCACTTCAATGAGGGCCCTCCTTAGTGGGGTTGCTGGTATACACTGTGGAATTGAGGGCTATGTGTTTTATGACCAGCAGTCACAGGGGAGGGGTAATGCCTCTGGATATCCCTCCCACCATGGCTATTACAATCTTTCCACCCCCTCCTTTGTTAATACAGTTCAATCAATTCTGTGCCTCTAGAGAGCTCTCACTGATACGGTGTCCTTGGTATATTTTGTTGGTCCCTAAGAAGATGTTCTCAGCGGTAGCACCTTGGAGAGATCCATCTAGGTGTTTACAGAGGCACCACAGGGCTCCACTAAGCCATCTTCTTCAGAGTTTCAGATTCCTCATTCCTGAGAACATCCCACATGTGAAAGGTGACTCAAGTCAATCTTTCACTTGTGAAGAACAGGAACACTCCTGAACATTCTGAGAATGAATGTCCAAAATAACAAGAATACCTGTCAGAAGACTAAACACCAAGTATGTGTGTTAAAGTGCAGAGTTAAGACAGGTACAGCAGCTCTAACTTCTAATCCCAGCCACTCAGGAGGTTGACATAGAAGGATCCCTGTGATTTCAAGGCCTGCCTTGGTTACAGAGAAAAGTCCAGGTGAGTGTAGATTATAAAGAGACCTTGTCTCAAAAAAAAGCAAACAAAAGTAATAAAGGAATATAAAGATTCTGTGTCTAGGCATTGAAAGGGGCCTAAGGTCAATAATAATGAAGCCAAGACCCAAATATGGTTACTCCAATAGTCAATTTATTGCCGTTTGAGTCCATCACAAAAGCTTAAGAATTTCTTTAGTTCTTAAAATGTATATGAAACAAGAGGAGAGAAGAGGAGACCCTTGAGTAGTTATGCACATGAAATTCATGAATTATCTACAGGGGGAAATGGTACTGACTTGAAAGGACCATTTTCATTGCCCTCAGTTACTATGCTTAAATCTTGTCAAAATTATTTCGGAACTTTTTGTTCATCTTTTTTCTTTTACTTTCATATCACTTTAAGTAAAATCGAGAACCAATAGCAAAAGAAAAAGAAATTGGAATGATTTTTTAATGTTCTTGTAATTTGCTTTTTTAAACCCTTAAGTTTTCATTAACTATTTTTTGTCAATTTGACATAATTTGTCTAATTTAGATGTCAACAGCCAGACTGTCCTATTTCTATAATGAAAAACACAGGTAACCATGAAGACAACATTTCTCTGAACATGTGGTTGAAAAGCTTGACACCCAGTGACAAAGTCAGTCATTTCCAAAGTGAAGGACTGATTGACCACTCAAGCCCAGGATTTGCTCTCTTATGTAGACATTTCAAAAGCCTGGCAGTATGACATTTCTTTTTCTTTTCTTTGGCTAATCTATTCACATAATTGCCTCAATTCTTTCCATCACGGATGTGAAATATTACCTTGTAATTCTTACATTAACATGTCTTATTGCTGAACTAACATTCAAATTCTTCTTCAAGTGTAAGGTAGACAGTACGGCATTAGCAGGTTAAATTAAAATGCAATTAAAAAGGTAATAATTCTCCCTCTGACAGGAACAGTGTAATGGAGACAGTGCCCTGTGAGAGCATGAATTTGTAACAGACTTTAAGAAAAGAAATACTCCTATTTCCCTAGCCATCCTCCTGCATGGGTTTTTACCACATTGCTAAACATTGCTTTAGCTTTCCACTTTAATAGTGGCAAACTCTGAGGTCTGACATGAAATAGGCTATTTCATCGGAGATGGTTTAAGCTAGCCTAAGGAGTGACAGGAGAATACAGCCAGCAGTCACCGCTAATGACAGCATACCATTTTTATAGACTAAAGGTCGAGCAATGAATTTCAATTATAGAGTGTCAGGAGGCCCAAATGCAGGTGCCTGATAACAAGTCCCAACTTTGCTGTTCCTGTAAGGTTTCTGTAGAATTTCAATAAAGCTCTTCGCCCTCAGCACAGGCCTTTTTATGCCTTTCCCCCCCTTTTGCCAGAAGCCAAGAGATGCAATCTTTTCTGAGCAACTCCATCTATAGCGCCCTTCAGCCATCATGTTGAGAAACAGCTAAATGAAGCAAGCTTTTCGAACATATGGGCTTCCCCTGTGGCTCATCTTCCAACGTGTTTTGGAGTGACATAGAGAGCAGGCATCGATTTTCATCTCTGCCATTTAAATAGAGTTTTCCAAAAATGGATTATTAGTTCTGCAATAGCACAGACTCCATGATGAAACGATAAGACTATTTTCCTGCCATGTATTTGAACAAGTTGGAAGAAAAAAAGTAATAATTGTTAGGGACCTCACGACTCACTTCAAATAAAATGTGTGAAGATTTATACTCAAAAAAGTAGTAAATATCACTGATTCTATTACTTTCACTTCCTATAATGTCCAGGGGAATAGCTAGGAAAGGCAAAATGAGAGCAATTGATGTATTCTATCTTTTTATGTTGAAATAAAGGATAAATGGGTTGACTTTGCCATCCATTTCATTTCATTCCTTTCTTTTTATTATTTCTGTATAAGGTACCCAAAAGACAACTTCTAATTTTTTTTCCTTAAAGTTGCTTTCCCAAGTAGGCTGTTGGCAGCTCTTTACAGATACTGAGGCCAAAAGAATCTGATTCTTTCTTGACTAATCTCCACCCCCTCCTCATATCCCACAGACCACACAGCAGGAAATGCTGTTAACTATGACTTTTAAAAGTAACCAGGACCAAACACTTTACCACACTTTCCCTGTCATCATTTCAGTACCAACCTCTGCACTGAAATGCATAAAGTTTTACAACTGATCACACATAGATTTCTGCTATATTTGCCTTATTACTATACCCAAATCTCTTCAACATATCAAATTAGGAAATATTTTAATATCTAAGAAAATGATATTTTTCTTTGATAACAATCTTATATCTATTTCACTTACAATGAAAGCCAAGTAATTTTTAAAAATAGTTTTATTTATTTATGAGAATGGGCAAGAAAGAGAGAGAGAAAGAGAAATAAAGAAAAAAGAAAGAAAGAAAAGAAAAGAAAAAGAGATGAGAAAGCACAAGGCAGCATGGGTGCACCAGGGCCTCCTGTCCCTGCAAATGAAATCCAATCACATTTACCACTTTGTCCATCTGGCTTTACATGGGTACTGGGGAACTGAACTAGCATCAACAGGCTTTTTGAGCAAGCAAGCAAGCAACTTTAACCACTAAGCAATTAATCTACCTAGCCGCAGAAAGCTGAATTTTTAAAGAAGTCTATCTGATCCTTTATGATCTGATCTTTCCTGTTACAACTGTGACCTCATCTTCTAGTCTTACCCTTATGTTTCCCTTTATTCAGATGCTAACATCTGGATGCTTCTCTGGGTCACTACAGTGATCATTTCTATCCCTTTAAATATTTCCTTCAATTTCCCTTTCTTCAACAGTGGCACCACACTGAATTGTATCTTCTTTATCATGGGGCCTAATTATTACCCTATTAAAAAGTTACAGTTTGCTTTAGTCCCCAACCCCTTTGTGATCAAAGCCTGCATTGCTTCTCAATTTTCTCCTTGGTACTTAATCACAGTTTTTAAGTTCTCTTATTTGTTCATCAGCAACCACCATGAAGGCATGGGTTCCTGTGATTTATTTATCAATGAATCCTTTTCCCTTAGAACACTGAGGTGCTGAAGGTTCATAGGTAGATATTTGTCCACTGAGTGACACAGGCAGCATGTTCCATGTGTTCCTGTTGAAATGACAATAAACAGACCTATGATTCTGTACAGCTCTGTTGTGTTTGTCATCAGTGTGACGTGAATCCCGGCATATAAAGAACAATGGGAAGAAGCCCCAATTTTGTCTGCATCTGTCCCTGGGTTAGTCAGCTTTCCTTTGCTGTGACAAAAGACCCGAGAGGAACAATCTCAAAGGTTGAAATTTATTGGGCTTTATTGTTTCAGAGATTTCAGTTCATAGTCATCTGATTTCATTGCATATGGGCCCATGTAGGGATAAGGTTACTCATGTCATGGAAGCCAGAAAGCAGGTGGAGGTTCAAGAAGAAGGAAAGAGGAGAACCTGGAGATAAGATCTACCTATCAAAAGCATGCTCCCGAGTGGCCCGCTTCCTTCAAATCATACTACCTCCTAATGACAATGAACTTTACTTTTTTAACTATGATATTTATGTGTGTATTTGTGGGAGGGGCAGACAGGTGTGCCATCATGTGTGTGTGGAGGTCAGAAGTCCCCTTTTGGGTTGCTCCTCACCTGACTACATATTTGAGGCAGGATTTGTTTCTCTGTGTTCTCACTCTAATCTTTTTTGCCATGCTTTCTTTGGGCTTTAAAACTCATAACTCCCCCTTTGGGTTTTGGGTATAAACTTGGATACTGTGGCTTAGGCTGTGAGGTGTTTACTCACTGAACCATCTCCTCAGAGCAGCTATAAACATATTGATGACTTTATCTTTTGATGAAGTAAGTCCCTCATTATCTTGTCATTAATCAACAGTGCCACCTGATGAGAAACTAGCTGTAACCGGAACTTTGGGGGGTACATATTTCCTTACATTGTTCACTTTAAATGATCTCAGGTAAAGTGCTCTTTAGGTTTAAATATTTTCAATAAATAAAGAGGCAAAAGTAACATTTGAGTATTTATTTTAATACCAACCAATTCAAACTAATCAGTGTATTTCACTATATTTTCCTTTAAAGAACAATGCTAAGGTGTTAAGAGTTGTTCTAGAAAAGAGCTGCTTTTCTACCAGAAATTTGTTTTGTTTTATTTTTATATAAATTCTCATAATTCCTAGATGGCCACAAATGCTCTATAAAGATGACCTTGAACTTTGGATGCTCCTACTTCCACCTTCCAGATACTGGGATTACAGGTGTGCACCTCTACTCAGGGTTATTGCTAAGAATGGAACACACGGTTTCTTCATGTATACATGAAGGGGGTAGAAAAATGTCAAGGAAATTTGAGACAATTCCAGCAGGTACCTGAAACTAAAGAGGTAATTACAGTTCTCATTTTGAAACTGTGACTCAATTTGAAGAATTTACTCTCCATGACAGTAGTTTTTTAAATTTATTTTGATGTTAGGTCACACTCTAGCTTGGATATAAACTGTGTACCTCTAAAAGTTCCGGTTAAAGCTTGTTTCTCATCAGGTGGCACTGTTGATTAATGAGCCATATCCCCAGCCCTTCCACCAGATTGTTGACACATCACACAGAAACTCACAGCCACAGTCATCGTGGCAAGTACTACTTATATCTGAGGTCTGAGAATTTGATTTTGTTGTGTCCAAAGCTTAGCAAACATTGTGTCTAATATATGTAATGCCCTAATTATCCCAAATATGGTTCTAAACACAGAATTCTATATACTAGACAACCTATTAATGAATAATGGTGTTACTCTGTTCAGACCTCTGAAAGCTTTAGTTTCTAGAATTTATTATTTCAATGTTTCTTTGTCTTCCACACTTCAGTAGTTTTACCAAAGGGATGATTTTTTTTTTATGTTATTTTGGGTTTTCTGTATCTTTTAACTAATAAAGTTAAAGATTGTTTCCTGGTCTCTTAAGTTTGACCTGAAAGTGTAAGCATTCCATGTTATTTTTATATAGGCTGGGTTTGGTGGCACAGACTTGTAATTTTAATTTGGGAGGGTGAGGCAAGAGGATTTCAAAATCAAGGTCAGCATGAACTACATAGTGAGACAAAATCCCCAAAAGAATAAAGAAAACTGGCTAAACAAAATAATTAAATATTTAAAAACATTTTTAGAAACAAGTTGTGTCATGTTTAATAGTTTTTTTTTTTTCTGGTGTTTTCAGTTTGTTTGTTTTTTTCCTTTAGCAGTCCTTCCTCATGTTTTAATTGTCAGACTTGTAGACTTGAATCAGTTTGCTATTTTCTAAATTACAGTAATGTGATATTCTCTATGTAGTGTTTTCTTAAAAGAAAGGCAAGTGCGAAAGAGGTTTGTAAGGTTTTTATAATCTACAAAAATATATTTTATGACTAAATTAAAAAAATGACTAGATAAAATTACTAATTTCTCTAATCAGTGATCTAAGGCCTTTGAATGGAAGGTATCAGTTTTGAGATATGAGTCTTTTCAGTCAAGCCAACACAATTTACTGACTTCCTAGTTTCTTCTTATCATCATATATGTCCCCTTTTTTGCATGGAGTGATTACATGGCATGAAATATTGTTTAGGAGGAAGAAAATGAGGGTGACTGAGAGAGGACTAAATTGTACTAACAAAATATCAGGAAGTTAAAAGAAATAGTAAGCATTCATTTATCATGTTCTTCAGTCATTACTGTGGTTTGGGGACTTGAAACTATTTCTAGGGGCCATCAGTTTAACTTTGCATCTTTCTAGTAGATCTTGAAAATTTCTCTTGAATCTTCTCAAGATCATACTTTAGAAAGTTGAAAAAAACATTCAGTGAGGTCTAAATCACAGTATTGTTTTCAGTGATCTCTAGATCACAGCATTGCATTCGGTGAGTTCTAGATCACAGCATTGCATTCATTCAGTGATCTCTAGATCACAGCAATACATTCAGTGAGTTCTTGATCACAGCATTGCATTCAGTGGTCTCTAGATCACAGCATTGCATTCATTGAGTTCTTGATCACAGCATTGCTTTCAGTGATCTATAGATCACAGCATTGCATTCAGTGATGTCTAGATCACAGCATTGAATTCGGTGAGTTCTAGATTACAACATTGCGTTCAATGAGTTCCAGATCACAGCATTGCATTCTACAACTGAGAATGCTTGTTCCTGAGACCTAGATAATTTTCTACACACTTTAAGGGAGAAAACAGATTAAGTAAAAATAATCAAACACAGTAATGATCTTCTCCCTACTTCTTCTCAGAAACCTCTATATTGGACCAACCCTAGAAGAGACATGGAAGGACTGGTAGGACTAGTGGTTCCTCATTGCCTAAGAACATGAAGACTCCATAGAGGAAATATTGTGGGTAAATATTTAGAATCTATACTTTTTTCGGGGTTGTAGCAATTTTTAAACTAGAAATTTAAAGGGTGGGGCCCTAGTCAGGTAATGGGATTGAAATTTCCTACCATTCCCATTGGTAAGCAGAAAAAAGATGAATCCTCTATATTCTTTGGTTTAAAAGTATTTATCCAGATATGCCTCTTTCTATTCAGCGGGAGTAAAATAAAAGGAAAACTCCTCCTACCTTGGTCCCTAAGGTAAAGGCACTTGATAATGCTAAACAAATTTGGTAACAAAATTTGGTGTAGGGGGGAACTGTTATAGAAATATGCTTGTCACTATTAGAAGACAAGAATAAATCTTAATGAATGTACTATACAAAATTAGAGAACAATGGCTCAGAAACCAAGGCTACATGATACTCTAGAGCAGAACAAAGAAGAATAAAGTATGTTTGTGTCATATTTTCTCAGCATTTTTGTGATATTCATGGTCATGTGCTGTGAGAATGCATAGCTGAACTAATATGAACTAAAAATAATAGCAGTCACTACAATAACTTTCTAGGAAGCAAATTGTTAGCATATGATTGGGGGGCAGGGAGAAAAATGCCAAAGAAATGGGAGGTAATTCCAGCAGGTACCTGAAACTAAAGAGGTAATTACAGTTCTCTTTTTGAAACTGTGACTCAATTTGAAGAATTTACTCTCCAGGACAAACAAAAATTATTTATACACATGCCTTTTACTTTTGAAATGTGCAAAATGGTTGTGTAAGCGTGAAACAGGATTACTGGAGGTTGTAGGCTTCTGAAGAGTGGAAAAATCAGAGTTTCAGGTAAACCCACACTGCTCCTTGAATGCACACTGGAAAAAGCAAGAAAAGAGGTTTCCATGATCAGAAAGCAACAGTATGAAGGGGAAAATGCATACACATAGAACATTGGCTAGACTTTTTGTATATGGAGACAAAGAGAGTACATACTGGAGTCTTTGTTTAACCTGAAAAGAGTCAAGGTACCTTTTCTTTCTGCTTGCTGGCACTAACAGAAAAAAAAATTATCCAGCCAATTAAGGATATGTAAAAAAGAAAGAGAAGGCAAAAGTATCAAGGATCATATGAGATTTGGAATAACCTTCTACCATATCCATATAAAAAGTCTGATACCACAACAGGAAGATGTATAAAGAAAATTTATATGTCAACAGGAATTAGTTGTGTAACATAAATTATTATTATACAGCATGCAATCATTTTAATAATTAAAACATTATGGTGTGCTAGGAGTTATTTGAGAATAAATGCCTTGACTTTATCTAGCAAGACATCTAAAATCAATTAAAATAAATATTAAAAATTCATTTATCATGTTCTCTAGGCATTACAGTGGTTTGGGGACTTGAAACTATTTCTAGGGATTGTCAGTTTAAACTTGCATCTTGAAGTTGTCTACAGATAATTTTCTTTCTGTACAAGACCATATTAAACCACTTTAGACACCCCACTTTGTTACAATACTGCCAGATGAAATTGGACCTAAGAATGTAAAAATTCACAGAATGACATTCATTCAACAGATAATTATTATTATACTATAAGTCAGACAGTGGCAGACTGATCAATCAATAGTAAATGGAATAGACCTCTGAGAGACAGCCAGACACTAATCTAAGACCAGGAAACAGAAGCATGTGTTTGTATTCTGGCTGAACCAATTGCTCTAACATTGTGATTATGGAACAGTTATTTGCCTTCTTAAAACCTTAGTTACTCATTATTCAAATATAAAAATAATTTTTCTTTATATAATTATATTAAATATATTTATACTGGATACATATATACATATGTTTATATTGATACATATACATAAGTACATGTGATCATGCTTTATTATTCACATATATACCCATATAATATCTTCAAATTATGACTATCATGTATGTATTTCAATTATTCATATGTATGCATTTATATGCAGCCTGTGTATTCATATGTACTTATGTGGTGTATATGTATGCACAATTAAAAATCTAAGCTGAGAGACCCAGCTTAGTTTAAAATCAGTGTGCTACAAGAATTATGGAAGTATAAAAGAATCATTATAAGCATTAAACATTTTTCTGCCTTTTAGAATACATTTAATTACATATTTTTATAAAACATAATTTCCCACTTAAAGGTGTCTAAATTATTGGAAGATAGCTTAGGATATTGTTTGGTTGAGGATATCACTTTATAAAAATGATTTTTTTTGCGCAATGCTGTTTGTTTAGCTATTTTTCAGGGAAGAAGGAACACAAATATAATTAAGTAAAACATGGCACTTACATTAACACTTCCCAGAGATAAGTGCTGAATTTGAGTCTGTGGAGGGATATTAGCGACAAACTCTAAATGGTATTACGATTCTTTTGAAGTTGAATTTTCTTAATTCTATTCTGAAGAGTGATTAAAGGATTTAATTAGTCTAGTATCACTTCTCTGTGGTTTCTTATATTGTCAAATTGATTTGACATCAATGTTCTTACCTGGAAATAAATCCATGTCAGGCTTTAAACATAGGCTTATGTTCCTCCCTATATTCAAAGCTGCTATTTTAAAAGTTTGCTGAGTTAATTTCTCTCACTTGCAAAGTCAGATATCTCTCATGATTTATTGAAGTGATCCATGTAAAATATTATTTAGCTAAGAGTTTTTAAATAGCAACTGCTTAATACCTATAATTCCTTCAATTCAACTAATTTATGTTCTGGAGCTTAAAAGAAGCTATTGGTTAAGTGACAAGCTATTGGTTAAGCAATTAGGTACTGTTAATTACTAAGGTTCTTTCCAGATATAAGCTTCTATGATTCCACAAATTGTTAAGAATTATTATACAATCTAAACAATCAAGTACCACTCCTTTTGCTGTATCATATTGTCAAATAAATCTGATATCATTTATCTTGCCTGAAAACAAATGTATCCCAAGTTTAAAGATGTGCATAACATTTCTCCATACTCTTAAATCTTTTCACTCTGCAAACGTTTGAGTTTAACTGAAATTATTGATTTCCCAGTCTTCCTCACAAAGCTTGTGCTTGTTAGAAGCATGGATGAATGATAAATGAGGAATCTAACATCAAGAGCAAGAGCTGAATTAATTAGAAATATTTAGCATGGGACAGTTTGAAGAAAGAACAAAGTCTACACTGGTCACTTTTTAATGGAAGATCATTGAACAACTGCTCTGGGTCCAATGCTAAGTGTGGACTTTGGGCTTTTATTTTTTTATGTTGTAATGTATTTTATTCAATGGTAAAATTTCCAATTCAGCGTAAAACTTTATTTTTCCCCCTCTTACTTCATGTTTTCACCTCCGAATCTTTATGTAATATTATCTGTATCTATCTATTTTTAAAAGGTAGAGCCAGATATTTCAGACTATGGGGCTATTGCAGGCAGGAGCCTATTTTTGTTGTTTTCTGGGGAAGAATCAATGAGCAGCAAGCAATGACTACTTTTGTTGCTGGAAGACCAAGACCTCATGACAAATGTGAGATGCCAAAGACGTCTGCTCATGTCACAAGGAGAAATTGATTCAAGGATAACAGGATTTCCTACTTCCCATTCAGTTCACAGGCTGACAAAACACTACTGGAATCCATCATTTTCCATCCCTCTATTCATTCTGTCTCACTTGTTCTTCCTCCTGCTTGGATTCGTCACACCTTTGCACAAGCCTTCCGACTATCCTAACTATATGGGGGATTTGGAGTGCTGACAAATATATGGTCTATAAAGGAGTGATGGGCACAGGTAGATGAATCAACTTCTTGGTAACTATGATTTGAATTGCTAAAAGTATGACTTTCACATTTTACCTTGCATGTCTGCTAACATTTCCCAACATCACAAACCCAGCGCTTCTTCTTGAACAACATTAGTACATCACCCATTGCATTTTTACCTTAAAACATTTCTGTATTTTTCCCAATCACATAATTAAAAGGATGCATCATTTGTGGTAAACTATGAAGGGTGCTTTTGTGAGCGTTAAGGGAGTTGGGTTTGATAATGAGATCGTATTCTATCCTTCTGGATTTTTTAATGTACAAGTTTATCTTTCACTGTTCTCTTGGAACACTAAGGATGGTATGTTAAGGTAATATACGAATGTGGTGGTTTAAACTAGGTGTTCTTCATAAACTCATGTTCTGAATGCTAGGTCCCCAAATGATGGCAATTTAGGAATTTATAGCCTCCTAGAGAGGGGCATGTTATTGGAGGAGGGCTTATGGGTAATAGAACCAGCTTCCATTGTAGCCAATGTTTGACTCACCCTCCAGTCTTTCTTGTCCATTTGCTGTGGCAGAGGTGAGGTTCTTTCTCTGCTCATGCCATCCTTTTTCTTGTCATCATGGGACTTTACCTCAAGCCTCCAAGACAAAATAAACCTGTTCTTCTCAAGGCTGCTTTTGGTCTGGGTCTTTTTGCCAGTGATGCAAAGTGAACTGCGACAATGGACAATACGTAAAATGAGTAAAATATACACAGCATGAGAAATCAAAATAATTTCATTTGTCAAAAATATTTGTGCTCTTGATCAGACCAGAGTGTTTTTCTCTATCTTTAATTTGACACTAATCAATCCTATTTTTTGCCTCTTCTGTGGACATTATTTGAGAAACACTTGTGAGCAGATGATCCCACAGCAACTCTGCAGGATCTAATGTGAAGATTGTTAATGAATAAATGCTGAAAGGATTTATGTTAAAGACACATTTAAAAATATAAAAGATTGTATGATATGCATAAAAAAGTGTGTCATTACAGCATTCATCTGGAGTCTGCACACTTGACGGGTACTTGGAATAGTTGGAAAAATGGCACCGTATACCTTCATTTTCAGGCTGATAGAATGGATATTAAATCAGCTCAAGGGTAAAAATGACACCATGCAATGACTGAGCTCTGATATTATGCATAGAAATTCCCACAGTAGCCAGGACCATGGAACACTCATGCATCAAAAAAAGGGAGCAATGTTGACAATAATGAAGACAAACAGTGTGATTTTAGGCACTGATAGACTTGTGTTTTCAACCATGAATGTGTAGCCAGGCAAACCAAAGATTCAGCCAGTCCAGCTTGAAAATTGCTGGGTAATTATATATCCAAATTATGTAGCAAACATGTATGCTTATTCCATTATAGGAAATGGTTTCTCATGTGTCCTGAAAAAACTGTAGGTATCACTAATACCTGTGTGCTATCAATAATTAGCAAAGACAGAAAAAAAAAAAACTGTGGCTCTTGTTTCATTACAGATTTGCTTTTTTGGAGAGTCCATCCAAACTAAATTTTGTTATGACCACTCAGAAGGAACGAATTGTTTGCATCTTCAAAAATTTGAAACTTTGAACATTTATTTTATAAACTCCTGGCAATTTGAAGATGAACCCAATGTTAGGCTCCTCTGTCAAAGGATACCTTTTAGACCAAAATGATGTGTGTAGGGAGATTCTGAGGGACTTCATTGAAACTTTAAATGTATTTTTTGTTAGCTTGACTCTTCAGCTATGTTATCTGAGCTAAACATTTTGAAACTGTGAATATTTCACACATCAACATATTTTTCTTGCATATCCACAGTCCCTAGAATTGGCATATAGCCATTGCTCATTCCATAATGGCTGAATAAATGAGTGTTCTAACAGCTTAATCACTCCTCATGCCTTGAATGCTCACTGTTGCTTAAGTGGTTTCAGCAATACATCCTCACAATCTCTCAAATTTCTTCATCCCGTTAAGAAAGGATGTGTGAAAGCCGAGCACTCGGGAGGCAGAGGTAGGAGGATTGCTGTGAGTTCAAGGCCACCCTGAGACTACATAGTGAATTCCAGGTCAGCCTGGGCTAGAGTGAGACCCTACTTTGAAAAACCAAAAAATAAAAAGAAAAAAGTAAAAAAAAAAAAAAAAAAAGGAAGGATGTGTGCTAGACAACATGGTGATCCCAGTGATAACTCGGGAGGGGTTTCTATAGGAATCATATTCACAGTTGAGTAGAGAATCTCTTCTGATAATTACACAGGCTGCAAACTATTGTAAAATAATGCATTATAAGATTACTTTTGGAAATATAATCTCTTCTGAATGTCTAAAATATGAGAATAGAATGAAGGGGAAATCGCAATACAACTACCTGGAGTAAATCACTATCCTAATTTTGATATTTTCTTTCATAGTTTTTTTTTTTTACTTTCAATGTGTATGTGAAAAGGGGAGTGAAAAAGAAGCTAAATAAAGATGTGAAACATAATACTCTGCATTTTTTTCACAAATTGTGAACTCACCTAAGAATATATCATGTACATTTTCTCATGTCATGATGCTGCTATGACAATATTTTAATCTCACATTATTATATGTAGACCTGCAGTTTTCATATCTTTGTTATTTACACCTATTCACTAATATACAGAATTGTCCAAGATATTCCAATTATCATACAACTGCATTTACTAAGCTATGAAATTCACATGAACAAAATACAGTGATTCCCAACTGGAGATATAATTAGAAATTATACTACTAGTCCTTTGATTTTTTAGCACATCCTACAAAAATTTAATGCCTATTCTCCTGTCTTTATTCTTTGATGTGTCCTTTTTTCATACCCAGCACACATTATTAACTTCTAAACTAGCTTGACTGTTGCCAAATTCTGATCTCTTTAAACAAAACAGCCATAGCAAATTTAAACAACAATTTAAAAAGCTACTTAGAGCATCCCTTGTTTAAATATCTTTTTCCCCCCAAAATGAATATTTTTTTGTTTATTTAGATAAGGTTTCACTTTGCAATGTAGCTTTCAGGCTTCTGTGAGATCTGGTCCTACTCATGTCTCTAGAATCATCACACACTCTGAGCTACATATCTACCTTTGCTGCTTCCGATTTCCTCACTTAACTGTCCAATTCTTAAAATTCCCCATCATCCCATGATTCCCTGTGCTTCTGGAGATCCATACCAGCCTAATCTATGCACCCCTTTTCTCCTACTATTGAGCCCCTTTGTTTATTTAATTTATTTTTAATCTAATAGAATGCACATTAACTTTTGGCAAGTGTATGTGAATATGTGTATGCATATGTATATCCAGTTCTTGGTGTGAGTGTGGAGACCAATTCATGCCAAGAGGAGGCCAGAGGCTGATACTAGTTGTCTTCCCCACTTGCTCTTGTTCCTTCTTCATTTGAGACAGGCTCTCTCACTAAACCTGGGAGAATTACTTATTAGGTTAGACATAGCAAGTCTCCGGTTTCTCCCATCTCCATCTCCCCAGGCCTGGAATTTTAGGCATGTGTTATTACATGGTTTAGCTTTTATATAAGTGCTAGGGTCAAACCAAGCCTCTTATGCATATAGAACAAGAACTTTCTCCAGTCCCCTGGAACTCACTGTAACAGTTTTTTCCATTGATCCCTTCTACTTCAATGTATGAGCATATTGCAGTTTACTCATATCCCCATTGGGTTAACCTTTTGCGTTCTTTCTCTCCTGCCCCATTCCACTGAAGGCCCTTTTCAGGGGGGTGATCTGTACTCACTATGGGGTCATGAATGAATCGGTCAGTCTCTGTGGAGTGGAAAATACTACAGAATACACCTTCCTGCCCTTTGGCTCTCACATTCTTGTTGCTTCCTCTTCCACAGTGTTCCTTGAGATAATCCAATATTCAAATTACATAATAAAATATGTTAAATTTTTAAAAAGGCTTTTTCAGATATATTTCTCATCATTTTCAAATAAGGGGCCCAATTTATTCATAGCCCCATGTTCTCATGTGTCTACTGGTAGAATTT
Organism: Zapus hudsonius; assembly: GCA_004024765.1. Taxonomy (NCBI): domain Eukaryota; kingdom Metazoa; phylum Chordata; class Mammalia; order Rodentia; family Dipodidae; genus Zapus; species Zapus hudsonius. Next base: position 60,046 of record PVHP010003205.1, on the reverse strand, counting down.
ATTATGTTATATTTTGCAATATTATATTTATGCATATTATTGTGATTACACACTATCTTCACTATAAGACAACAAACATTATTATGGATTTTATTGAATTCAGAGGGTTAGGACATCAGTAGTGCATAACACAGTGCTCATATTCAATGACACCTGATAAATATTTATTATTTTTTCAATATTTTTGAGAGTTGTGTGAGGGTTTCAATACTTTTCTCTAGAGATTTGCTGAAAGAACATATGTTATATCATATATTTATCATTCAGGGTTCCACAAAGAAGCAGAATTAATAGGATAGGGTATAAGTAAGATATTTATTGCAGATACTTACTATATGCAAAAAATAAAACCTGAAAAGTCTCCCAACTTTCTGCCTGTGAACTAGAGCTGGTGGCATAACTCTACTCTGAGTCTGATGACCTGAGAACCAGGAAAACCAATCATGAAATGTTCAGTGTGAGTGGAGACCGATGTTTAAGCTCAGAAAGAGCCATAGAGCAGAAACAAAATTTCCCCTTTCTGGACTTTTGATAGATACCTATTATTAATCTCATCCAGAAATCTCCTCAGATTCACTTCCAGAATCATATTTAAACAAGTATCTAATATCCTGTGTTCTACTTAAATTAACTCTTAAAAATCACTACCAGTGGTAGGTAGACAGGAACAACTTCATTTATTTCCTTAAAAGTATATGTACACTGAAAGTCATCCATTCTTTGGCATCGTCACAGTCCATAAGTGAAGAAGAGATACAAGATATTTATGTTGAAAATGTTGCAATAAAGTTCCAATTGATCCCATAGTCACATCCTAGGCAAGCATCAGTTTCCAGTGAACCAGCACTGAGCCTGGAATGAAAACTTGAGGATGCAGATTTCCCTTGCATGGATGTGTGATATTGTTCATGTCACCATCTGCTTTAGAATGTTGGCCCTGATCAGTAAGAAGGAAAGTAAGAAAGTGAAAATTATTAATAACTTCTTAGGTGTTATTCCCCCGCAAATTGGTCTACATTTGCTAGGGAAGTTTAGTTAAAATTATTCTAATAAACACCTGAAACATACCGTTCTTACCTCTTTCCATGAAAGAATGTGTTGAAAGGTTTATTACCATCTTCAAAGTTAGTTAGGTTATAAGTGACAAAAATGTTTAAAAACTGTGGAGATTTGACCCCAAAACAAATGATTTATCGATATAAGCTATTATGCATGTATTTAGAAATACTAGCATATTCCTCACACAATTGTTTTTATTTTGAAGATTTGAATATGATTGCTTATGTGACCACAATTGCAGTTCATGGTTATTAATAGTTAATTAGTTCATATTCATTGAATAGAATAAATACATATTCAATAGACTTCAATAGAATTACTTGTGTGTAATAAATATGAATTGTCATTGTACACAATTCTCATCTCACCGCTTTGTTTATCACACAGACCTTCTGCAAAAGAGATCAATTTATTCCTCTGTTTTGCTCATTAAAACTAATTTACATCTTCCTATAAGAACACGGCTAGAAGTAGGAATCATGGAATACATATGGGGTAATTGTGACAAAAAAAAAACTTGCTTATCTAAGGCATTGTTTCACACAACTAGTAATTAAGATCTAACTAGCTGTTGAGAAGCAGTAACCTTGAAATGCATTTTTGGCACTGTGGATCACAAAAGCAATACTTTATGACTGTTCATAAAAACATGCATAGGTTTAGTAGTTCCAGTTATTAAATGAATAAATAATGTGGCAAGTACAGAGAAAAACAGCAATTGGAATGGTAAACAAGAGTTGTTTGGGTATTCTGATGATTTATTTATAATGATAACAGCTAAAATTAGATATTGGGATATTCATAATCATTGTACAAACTCTAGTTGAATATTTTAGCTCTATGGGCTTAACATACTATACATTTTTCAATATAAGCCAATTTGTCTAATAAAATGATGCAAAAAATCTACCAGTTCAATGAAGCAGCTTTATAAAGACTGTAATTTAAAGACATTAGTGTATTCAGCAATCATTTCCTGCTGTTTCCTGCCTGCATGTTGAGCAGTGTACACACAAACCTAAATGTCCCATGCTTCGGAATACTTCCAAGCAACCCCCCATTAAATAAGAGCGAAGCTCCTTTCATCCAAACAGAGGACTCCCCAGATACATAGGTCAGAACAATGCAAATGTCTAATTTGCATCTCTCATAATCAGGCATGCCTTCAAAAGAGCAATTTAACCTGATGTTGAATTCAGTCTGAATGGTTATAGGTTTGTTAATGTGATGAGGTTGAGTTTTCATTTTTTTAAATTTCTTTTGTTAGCAAGAAAGAAATGTTATATTACTTCGTACATTTTCCCTAATTCCAGATTACACTTTGCACCCCAAAAAAACATGATGTTTGTGTGTGATCTGTCAATTATTATATCAAATGCCTGGTATAATCAACTTACAAAGAGGAAATGTTGATTTTGCAGGATGGTTTTAGAGATTTCTGGAGTCCAGGATTAGTTGGTCCTGTGGCTTTGGACCTGCAGTGTCCCATTATGACGGGGACAGATGCTGGACAAAACTATTCATTGTTTGGCCAGGAAACAAAGAATAAAATGAGACCAAAGTCTTGCAATTCCATTCAGGGGCATGTCCTTAACAAACTAAAGAGAGTTCACTAGTGCCTTCCTCTTAAAGGTTCTACCAGCTCCTATTTTCATGATGTGCTAGGAAGTAAGTCTACAAGAGAAAGGCATTTTAGGGGAGTTCTGAGATTAAGACTGATGCCCAGTGTGTTCCGCAATGAAAAGAAATACTTTCATTCTGGAAAAGATTGTTCATGCAGAGGGTATTTTCTTGAGTATGGCTTATACTATGAAAAATCACTTGTACCATATCACTAAAAGTAATAATTAAGTAAATGGGTGATAATCAAGTTGGTCATTGTTTTCCCCATAATAATAAATGTTTCATTATGACTGAAATGAGTGATACCTGCATAAAGCTGTTAAACTTGGAGTACAATGGCCAATTTGACCTCTAAGTAGAAGTAGAAGTAAAATAAAATGTGTTATCTTTGTTTTAAATATATATATATATATATATATATATATATATATATATATATATATATATATATATATATATTAAAATGCTGAGTATAGAGTGTGGACAATATAAATAAAATGAAATTGGGATATATGAAAACTGAAGACTCCAGCATGAATAGGAAGTAATTGTGTTTATTAAATTTCCCACACATAATTACATATTATGGATTAGCTTTTGAAGCAAATGACTGGCTGCTTCTAATAATCTTTAAAATCATTTTATTTCAAGGTTGGTGTTTAGAAGACAGGAGCAAGTTTGGTGCTACGAGGCAATGAGATCCTGTACCTTTGGTCATCAAGAACCTTGCTCTGATTTATAGGTAGAATGAACTATGCATTGAGATTCATCATCATTTTCTTCAGTAGAGTTCAGTTTGCATAACATTGTTGGACACAACACTTATCCTGACAATACTTACTTTTCAATAAGGCAATGGTCCTTCCTTCCACAGAATACTTGCTAACTAATGTATGGTTTCCAGATATTTAGAAATCAATGGTGTTACATGTTTGATTCATCCATGTTGCATGAAATACTTTCTGGGGAAAAGACAGCAAACATCACCTCCATCGAACTAAAGGCAGACTCGAGCAAGTTTACCTTAGTGAACCAATGAGATTACTGAGGCATTCTGACAGCTTGGATGAGGATTCCTTACAGGAGCCTGGAGACCCAGAAACAGCTACAATGGAAGGTCTCAAAACAAAACAGATAACAACCTCCTCATGGTTGGCTACTTGGAGCTCCCACGCCTTGATTTTCCACCTTCCATATTCTCTGTCCCTCTCTGAGGCCACGAGAGCTCATCACTGTGCATCGTTGCAAACAGCTGTTTCAGGGAATAGCTGGGATTGCAGGTGAGGGTCTGACGATGCTACCTCACTGCCCTCCATCTATAGGAGACACCAACAGGCTCCGTCTGGAGAGGGAGAGGCCTTCTTATGTGCTCACAGGTGCTTCTGGTGAAATAGGCATTAGTTCTTTTTCTCAGAAGGACCACATTGACCCAGTGTTCTACTTGCTATCCCGTGTGAACACACAAAACCTCAAAAGAAACCCCTCTAGCTACTTCACAGTTTCAACGGACTCAAAACCAACCTACCCACTCAATCTGAATTTTTCTCAAATTATACATTCCTAAAATAGGGAATAGTCATTCATATATGAGTGTCTTGCATCAAAATGCTAACACATTTTCAGCTGCTCAAGTTCATGACATAATGTAAACATTTAACTAGGGAAGAATGAATGGTATGAGAAGTGCAGTAGAAGAGGGAATAATTGATTTGTCAGGTTCATCAGAATGTCTGTGCAAGACTGGATAGTTCCTAGAAATAATCTTTAAAACGTATTAATGAACCATCGAAGCCTCGAGAGATGCTCAGCAGGTGAGTACTTGACATGCAAGGTGAGGATGTGCCTTTGATCCCCAGCGCCCACGAATCAGCCAGGCATGAACTGTAATCCCCAAACTGCTGGCTATCTGGTGAGTCAAAGATTCTCTGAGAAAACCTCCCTCAAAATAAGTAGGATTACTGTGAGTTCAAGGCTAGCCTACATGATAGTACCTGGCCTGGATTGAGGCCCTGCCTCAAAAAAACAAAAAGATCAAATGGAAAATGAATGTTGAAGACACTTGTCATTGGCCTCTCCAGGCATGTACACACATGTAAAAATATACTACCCTGCCTCCACACACAGAAGTAAATACGTAGTGTGTTTGGAATGTGAATGACGTTATTGTTGAAAGCTAATTTTAAGACAGGCGAACTAATGTGTTAATGATCATCATCTCTGACAAAAATTCAATATGTAATTCACTGTGGAGTTAATTCTTCAGAAATCCATGGGCAGTAGGCAAAAATTGATTTAAAATATTCATAATGATACAACGAGCTATCACAAGAGGCTGAGCACTAATGATAACTTTGATAATGTGATATGAATATGATAGCATGACCTATGGATACTCATATAAGAGAAAGTCATGCATGGGCTTAGCGTCATGCCTTAGAACCCAACTTGACTCAGGAGAAAATTCTCATTTCCACTAAGCCAGGAATAAACATCTTCAGCATCTCTCCATCAGAACATTTTGGAAAATGGCATTTCCTAAGGTCAGTCTCCTCTGCAGGTCTACAAAACTCAATTATTAATTATATCAACAGCATTGTACAAAAAAGCATGCCTGGTCCTACAGGGGAACACAGTTGTAAATACTACTTGTCCTTGCATTAGTGACTTTTTCATTGCTGGGAACGCATACTTAACAGAATCTGTTGAATGATAAAAGGGTGAGAGTTCCCATCATAGTGCAGAAGGCAGGGTAGTTTGACTTATCCCGTTGTAGCTTGTGGTGGTATGAATGTGGAATCCCCCCCCCATTGGTATCATGTGTTTGCTATTCAGTCTCATTGTTGGAGCCTTTGGAAAGTAGAGCCTTGCTGGAGGAGGTCTGTCACTGGGGACAGGCTTTGGGATGTTATAGTTTAGCCTAGAGAGCTCACTCTCTGCTGGTATGTCACAATGAGATTTAGATTTGTTCTATTGCCCTGCTAAAGCTTCTAGGGCCTCTTTTACCACATGCTACTTCTGGTTGTGTGTTTGTCCCATAGAAACAGAAGAATGTAACTCCCACCCAGTCAGAATTCCAAAGGAGACAGAGACTAGGTAGTGGGGGCAGGTTATAAAACCCAAAGCCTAATTCCAGGGACCCACTTCCTCCAGTAATTCTCCACAGACTGTGGATTCCACAACCTTCCCAAACAATGCTACCAGCTAGGAACCAAGTGATCAAGCATATGAGGCTTCAGGGGCATTTTTACCTTCAAACTGCAGCAATACTTTTGAAGATATATCTCAGTACCTTGAAGCCTGGAATGTGATAAATAACTGAGAAAAACCACATATTTTAATTATTTATAAAATAGCATAAGGCCTTCATTATACAGTGCTTACATCATTGATATGCTTAGTGTACTTCAGGTCATTTTCCTGGAATTATCCTATCTACCTATCTACTTTGGAAGTAGAAGTAATTATGTTAAGCATAGAAAGAGAATAAATTCAAAAATATTAACCATGGCTTCTCATAATGTGACAAAGAATAATCTAAGAACATAAGGACTCTAGTGTTTCAGGAGAGTAAATACGGGTAAGTTTCTAAAAACCAGGAAACAGTGACTGACACACACTTTGTCTTGCTTATAATGCCTCTCATAGCAAAGAATTGCACCAATATTAGTTTAGTGGTAAATTAGAAGTAATTAACATCAAAACACTCCATATATGTTAATAAATTACTTCACTTGTGATTTCTATGGCTGAAATGAAACCGTTTTGTTTCTTAAACATGAAAAACATCTTTTCTTTTTTATTAACTTTACCATAAAAGGAAATTAAATTAGGTGTGCCTAAAGAATACAAGGAGATATCATTTGAAGTGTTCTCTGTTTTATGTTTATAAAAATATTATTTGACTAATTTAATTATGTGCCCTATATAAATTAGCTAAAATAGCATCCCATGAGGCCTCTCCTGGAGAGTGTAACAGATGTCATCCTTCATTTTTTTTTACCTTCCACTCAGTTTATTCACTTTACTTGGTTTATTTTCTATATTAACAGCTTAGGTACAAATAGAATAATTTCAAAACACTGAGACTGGTTTAATCTATTTACTATCTTTGTCCTCACTATGATGTAAGTTTTATGAATGAAGAAACTTTGACTCTCTAAAGAGACAGTAATAATTGTTGAATCCTAGCAAAATGATTGGCACATAGAAGATTTATAATAATATCAGTTTAATGAATAATTCAGAGCAACAGAGTCTTTGGACAAAGAGCTTGATTCTAGTTCCTCCTGTCCCCCCCAAAAAAGACAGATATATACTGCAGTAGTATCTTCTTAATGCCTCTATTCCTTCAGGATAAAATGTCCACATACTATAAGGCCAGAAAAGAACTTCTGAAAAGGAACAGGAAATACGTCTCTACAAAGAACTAAGACTGAGGAAAGATACTTTCCTTGTATTTCTGACTTAAAAGAGAGGTTTGGTGATTCCAATTGGACTATTCCAATTGTTTGACCATGGGCTGCCCACTGAGTGTAATGTAGGGCCTACCTATGCTATGGAGCAGTGAGGAAGGAGGGGCAAAAACAATACAAAAGAAAGAGACAATATTTGTGGAATTTGTAATACAGTCATATTAGCAGGAAATAAGAAGCATTTAACAAAACGTAAAGGTCAAACCTCATTCCTAACTGTGAAATGGTGAGGTATTTCCTTTCTGTAAAATAAAGATGAGATAGTTTACAACAGCCCCTTTATTTAGATATATTTTAAAGTTTTAGGCACCAAAATAGGAAAGAGAAAAGAAAATAAGAGTGGTTCATTTGAAAAAGACAGTACATGCTTCATTTGGAAAAAAAAATCCATGGATAATAAGTTTTGATGTCTAAATCATATGAAATGATTATATTGTTGATTTCTGAGTAAATTATAATGTAATCAATGGTTTTCTTACATGCAAATAATAGCTGAGAAAAATATAAAAGAGAAAACCTTCATAATGATAAAGACCACTCGATAGTCACTAGACCGTTCATAGGAAATTATGAGCTGGGAAACGTGTGCCTACCGTCTTTATAACAATGATCATATTATTAATTCTTACATGTATATAAATTCAGGAGGTCTTCATGGATTTTATTAAAAGAAAACAATTAGGAAAGATACACTCAGCAAAGTTTGAGGAAAGAACAATTCCTAAATTGCAAAAAGCTCACCCAAGAGAGATTCAAAGCTTTGCCCAGCAAGATGAGATGTGAACTTTTAAAGACTGAATATATAGATAAAGGAAGAAAATGGCTTGAATAGCTATTTCTAGGCTATATATTAATGTATACAATTGCAAACATTAAACAAGAAGATAAGGGAAACTTCTCAAAACGTGAAAGTAACTGAGGAATATAAAATCATTCAAAACTAATGGTATTTTGTATTTTCCAAGAAATGGAGTATTAATGCTGAGTGAAAAACATAGAACAAAAAAATCACTATAGAACAACAATATGATATGGAAAAAATGCCCATATAAACTCCCATTAATGTTGAATACTACAAATAAGAGTAAAGTGAAAAACATTGTCCATGTTGTTCACTGTTGAGGATGGAACTGGTGAACTGAACTGAAACATACTGAAATTAGGGACATCTGCAAGAGACAAGGATATGATGCTCTTAGATTCTACTATTCTACAGGACAATAGAAGGAATCAGAAGATGGATGAGAAGAACCATGTTCTTCAGCTGTTAACTTCCTTTGACTCTTCTGGCATGAGCCCCTCCTCTATCAATAACAGGATGTTGACAGTTTCAATCATGTGCAAGAGATCATTAGAGGGATTTTTTTAAGTGAAAAGGGACCATGAATCTATGGATCATAGTTATCTAACAGAATGGCATGATAAGACTCAGGGGATAAACAAAAGGTTAGATGTTACTCTATTCATCTCCCCAAGCCATTTTACAGTAGATTCTACATCTATCATTGACAATCAGATCCTCTAAGCATCAATGAATATAAAAATGAGATAATACGATACAAGAGATTGGTGGAGTATAATCAATGCTTAAACATGAGTAAATCTTATTTGGTAAGCAAGCTCAAATACCCATAATAATAATAATTGATGTTTAAATACAAGCAACCACCACAAAGAGTTGTGAGGCTAGGAGTTATAAAAGAGTAACTTGCTATTAATTGTGTTTTGTTTGTAGAATTCAGCAGATTTCCATGATAATTCTTTAAAAAAATAAAATCAAATAGTCAAACAACCCAGAGAGTGTTTTACAATGGAAGTACAGAACTTGGGTAATAATGAAAAAGAGATACCTTCTAATCATAAGACAAAACCTGTCTCATGACTGCAATCTTTTTAATGACTTTGTTTCTTCACTAGATTATATTTGGTGTTCATTTTTGCTGCATGTTCGTAAAGATTAGCTTTGCATTTTGAGGTATTAATCATTGTGTCAGCTTCCCAAAGCTCATCTTCTTTTCAAAGTTCTTCAAAGTTCTGCCCTATGATTTTAAATTGATTTTAAGATAACTTTAATTTGTTTAAGGTTTATGGTAACTTCTATTGTATAAAAAAGCAACCCATGGAAAACTAAAATTAAACAGTATATACTACAGCACTTTCAGATCCATTAACAATTATGAGAATACCAAATTATGTAAATATCAAAATAGCAATAACATAAACGACTTCCAGTTGAATTAATTATTTTTTTTAATTTAATATTTATTGTCCATAATGAGTTACATTATTTAGTGGGCAAACCATGCGTTGTTATCCCGACTTCCCCAATTCCCCCCTCCCCATCATTAAAAATTTTTCATGTGTTATTTGTGTGGTATGAAGTGTGTGGTGTGTGCACATGTTATTTGCTGATGTGCTCACAGGCATGCAGAGGCCAGAGGAGACTGTCTGGTGTCCTTACACTATTTCTCCTCCACATTTTCCTGGAGATGGAGTCTGGACCCCAGAAGTTCTCCCAGCAATGAAGTTTCCTCACAAAATTGGTCTTGCAGATGTACATGGCCATTTCCCTCTGTTTATGTAGGTCCGGAAGAATTGAACTCAGTTGGTCTCAGAACCACTTACACCTCATGTTTGCAACAAATGTTTTTAGCCACTGAGCTCTTCCTACTCCTGAATATTTTGCTTTTGATTTTTCCCCATATGTAAATAACTGTAAAAATAACGTGCACTTGACAGAGCAATGTGCTGTGATATTACTCATGTGTTTTCTATAATGTTTTATATTATCTGTATATTTAGTGCTCTGTACATTTTTCAAATATAGTTCACTTATGTTCAATATGTGCTTATGAATTGCACATGTGTTACTTTATGGGTATTGATGGAATGCTGTATATATGTAATGAAAATTGCAAGTATGAAGGATTTAATATTATTTTTATGTGCAAAAGCACATATACATTTGAAAGAGAAATATGGGGGAAAATGGAAGAAAGAAGGGAGGGTAGGATTAAGGCACATCTGAGAAGTGAAATAGCAGAGTGCCACCCAAAGACAGAATAAATTGTGATAAATAGGTGAAGGCAGAGAAATGAAAGACACCTGTGGAAAATACCCTAATTTATGTGAAATTTCCCCAAGGGATATAGTTGTACTATTATTGTTTTCTATTAATAACTTAAAACATCAAAGAATTTTTGAAAACAATAATCACAAAGATTAATTCTGTAACTTTTAGTCACTCTTTAACATATACCCTGGAATCCTGGAATACCACATGTTACATACACTGATGATGAAAATTACCTTAAATAAGTTTATAATAAAAGTATACACAGTAGTGGGTTTGTGTCTACCAGTATCGCCACTCAGAATTTGCTACGAGATTTCTGAACACTATTACGTGTCTTCTACTCTCCATATTGTTTGCAGTTCTTTTGAGCCTATCTTAAAAATTAATATAAGGAGCACGTACAAACTCAGTGAATTCATTATTGAGGCTGTGACTGTGATGAACTGGGAACATTTTTAATCTAATTAACAACAGTAATTAGTTATATGTCTCAACTCACTTATATATTTCTTGAAAGCAGTCAGTTTTATTTATTCAGTCATTTACCTGTCCACAGTAACGGGAAGCACAAGATGGCATTAGCTGACTGCTATAAATATGCAAAAATGACCTTTTGTTATATTTTTCACCTCACATCAAATATAGTCCATGAAGATGAAGCATCAAGATCCAGTGCCATTTTCAGCACTAGAGGTTTTAGTTTGAAGGTATTAGAAATAACCTTTTGGTAAATTATTAGTAGAATACTGTGATGTAGTCCGCTTTCTAGTTGCTGCGCAGAAAGAACCCAAGCAAAAGCGGCTTGTGGAGGAATGGGTTTATTTGGCTATGGACTCCAGGGGAAATGCCATCCTGGCAGAAAAAACGATGGCATGAGCAGAGGGGTGGACATCACCTCAGCCACAGCACTGGAAACAGTGGCAGGAAGGTGTGCCAAACACTGGCAAGGGGAAGCTGGCTTATAACCCCATAAACCTGCCCCCGACAACACTGCTCCAGCTAAGTTCTAATACCCAAACTGCCATCAACTGGGGATAAATCACTCAGAACACATTCATTTATCTGTAGGGGACACCTGGATCAAATCATGACATACTTTAATTCCAATAATAATTATAATTATCAGGAAAATGTCTCCAAAAATCTTGCTTCATACCGATACCTTTTGCAGTCCACTCTGCACAGAATTTATTTTCCCGAGGTACCGATTCTCTGATCCAGAAATCTCTATTGTTCAGACTAAAGCAGCTTCATGCATGCTCTTCTTGTCTGGAGGTTTCCTTCCAGTGAGCTGACTTTTTTTTTTCTTCCAGTGAGACCAGAAGTAGAACCTTGGCCTAGGGCACCTACATAGAGACTCTTCTTACTCTCATAAAAGAAAGCCTAGCTGATGCTGGAAAATTTGAAATACCCAAGAGGACTAGATTATTATGTAATTGATAAAAGTCAAAAGTGAAGGAAAGACAGTGACTTGATAAGAAATTCAATGTCAGATCCAATGATAGCATTGTGAGGGTCATAAATGGCTCTCCTTTAAAATTATGAATCAAAGAAACCAATATAGAGGAATATGCTACATGTATTCCTCTGCTAAGAATATTCACATTTCCTCTAAGTTAAATCATTTTAAGATATTATATAACATTTTAAAAATTTTCTTTAACCACTGAGCCATCTCTCCAACCTTTGGATATTTCATACACTTTACAGACATAGTGATGCATTATAAGTTATCCCAGTATTCAAGTGACTGAGGCAGGGGGGTCATGGGTTGAGGTCCTCTTGGAATACACAGACACTGTCTCAAAAACTATATAACTTATTCCAATATTAACAGCATATGGAGAACATAATTCTCTCACACAATTTTGGATTTTTTCTGTATTACAAAGAAGGTATGAGAGAGCAGACATTGTCATTTCTAAATTTGTGAATACAAACATCGTATAACCTGAGAACTAGAGAAGTATCCAAGATCACAGAACTAGTGATACTTGCATAAACAAATATAGGGAAAGCTATTGTTATTAACAGCTTTTAATTTGGCCAAGTAATCCACTCTGTGACAAGGAGCCCTTAACTGGAATTGGGACTCAGGGTAAAATCCTTTGGGAACCAAATTCTTGATCCCCCAAGGAGAAATTCAGTTTACAAGTGATCTACAAAAAGGCTACTAACAATAGAATCTAGCCAATTCATAAATGTGTATCTCAGTTAACTTATACTGATCTCACTCTCCAATGGAGATTCTGTTTGTATTTTTCAGAAGGCAGCATTAGAGCTGTGGCCTTTCTAACCCTACCAATGTGTCAAGGGCGATAGCTGACATCCTGGAAAGAGATGAGCCACCCAAGATCTACCGAGGAGGATCCACATGGAACTCCTCAGATAGTGGTGGGATAAGCAAGAGACCTGTATCCACAGCCAATCAATCAATCCAGGATAAGCCAGCCAGACAGACAGACAGACAGACAGATAGACACCAATGATTTTCAACACAACCTAAAGCAGAAGTACAGAGGCCCCTAAGACCTCAACAATAAAGCAGCCTTAATACTCACCACCATGACTCAGGGAACTGAGTGGAAGAGGGGGCCAAAAGATTGTAAGAGCCCTGTGGGGGAGAACTCCCAGAAACATTGATCCCCTCAGTAACAACATACATAGGGGGTGGAACCGGGTTGAGTCCTAGGCTATCCATAACCCCCTACCCCATGGACTGATACAGACTGCCCACAGAGGAGGATACCCAGCTGATTTGGGACAGGGAAGAGGGACATCAGGGAATTGGGGACAGCAACACATTATTTGCTCATACAGTGTATCTAATTATGGATAATAAAAATATAATTTAAAAAATCAATGTTACAAAAAACTGCAATACAAAATCACACACAAAAAGTCTTAGGCTAATTCTGAAATAAAGCATATTGTATATAAGAATGCCTTCAGGAAAAGGACAGAGGAGGAAAATTTTAAGTTAAACATAATTTTTGCAAAATATATTTTAAGAAATGAGTTAATTCAATTAAAGTGTACATATATATTCTATTTTAATGATGTTAACTCATTTTCTAAGAAGTTTACACATTTAGCATTCTGCGATTTGAATCCTATTAAAAAGTCTATTAAACTCAAATAAAATACTCTAGGAATGATTTCGGTGACACAAGAATATTTTAGACACAGCTAATTGAGAACACAGATCATCCCACTTAAAGCTACGTTAAGTATGACAAAATTGCAAATTAAATTGGGAACGGATCAGGGCATTCTCCATCATCATTCCCCAGGAAAGAATGTTACAGTTGGAAAAGGGCTCAGCATTTGAGAGACTGTTTCACAGTAATGGAAGAGATAAGCACACCTTTACAAATACCAAAGCTGCCCAGGGGGCAGTTTCTAGGTGGAGAAATTCCCTTGCTAACTCAATGCTGTGATCAGCAGCACTTCTTACACATGTGTGCTTGTTCTGACTGGAGTCTGTTGCAGTCAGCTTTCTAGTTGCTGCGCAGAAAGAACCCAAACAAAAGTGGCTTGTAGAGGAATGGGTTTATTAGGAATACGGACTCGAGGGGAGACTCCATCCTGGCAGGGAAAACGATGGCATGAGCAGAGGGCTGGACATCACCTCTGCCACAGCACTGCAAACAGCGGCAGAAAGGTGTGCCAAACTCTGGCAAGGGGAAGCTGGTTTATAACCCCATAAGCCCGCCCCTGACAACACAGCTTCATCGAGGTTGTAAAACCCAAACTGCCATCAGCTGAGGATCGATCTATCAGAACACATTCAATTGTTTGTGGGGGACACCTGTATCAAAACATGACAGAGTCCCACCAGGCCTCGGAGGAAACTGGGCAAAGAGCATAGCTTAAGACCAGTCAGCACCTCTAAACATTATTGTCAAAACTGGTCATCTGTGTTGTTCACAACAAAGGTACACCAAGGCAGAGGAAACATGGTCACATTATGTTAAACGGGTAGATTACACAGCTGTGACATTAACTCTAGGGCAAATTACTAGTAAGGAATTTAAGATTTCAAGGCAATACTCTCAGAAAAATTATTTTTAAGGTCAAAAAGAATTATTATCACAAGTCTTTCCCACTGTTTGTTCATGTATTTTATTCTTACATTTTATTCCCACAGTTTGTTCTTATAATTTATTCCCGTATAAATTAAGTTTCTCTTAAAGCTCTTTTTAATGCTTTTATGTAATGAAATACTTGAAAACTTTAGTTTGCATATGTCAGGCTTTGTTATTTGCTATTTGGTGTACACACATTTGGAACCACATGGAATTAGCCTTGTGATCAAGTTGATCAGATTAGGAATTGCCTCTTGGGCTGGTACTGTAGACAGCTCATGCTGCTGGAATGAAACTTCAATCCAGGTACAGTTTATGGGAGGGCGAAGGGATTTATTTTAAAATTACAGATCCAGGAGAAGTTTCATAATGCTGAAAGAGGCTGGCCCCCTTTCACAGGTCCAAGTAGAGAGAAACCCATCACTAACACCACACACACACACACACACACACACACACACACACACACACACACACACACACACAAGCAAACAGTAGGGGAACTCCTACAGAACTCAGACAGCTAGCTCACTGCATAATTTAGGCTGGAATTCCAGATCCACCTCCAGTAACACTTTAGAGTTGGATGTAGAGTTGGATGCTAGGATTCACCCAAGGTGACATCTTTTGAAAGTTACAAGTTTTAACAAAACTCCTGAATCTATTGGGGAACATCCATTCAAACTGTTACTGTTGGTCTGTAAGGGCTTTCTGTGAAGGGTTAACTAATGGAGAAAGATGCTCCTCTACAGTGGGTAACCCTTCCAGGTGGTGGACATGTATATATAATCCAAGAGAAGTCAAAGCTCTTTTACCTGGCTGCCCTTGCTACTAACCCATGCATGCACCTATCAAGGTTTGGCTATCTTTCATGAATATTGGACCTGAGTACCATCACCCATCCAGCAGGGACTGAAATGCCAGAATGGGCCTGCTGAGGCATCTAGCCTCATGGACTGAGCACCTAGCAGATTCCTTGAGACCCAAATCAACGATGCTCAAGCTTGCTTGTATCCTGTAAAGTAACTCAATAAATGCTTTTATAATACATAGTAATTTTATCAGTTCTGCTCCTCTAGAATACCCTGACTAATACAAGCTCAGTCAGCTATAGTATAATAAAATACCAAGGAAAACTATTTTCTAAAGAAATCAAATTTAGTGCTAGAAAGATCATGAAGTAGTTAAAGGCAATTTTTATTTTTCAAAAACCTGCTGGTCTTGGTTTAATTCCCCAGTACCCATGTTAAGCCAGACCAACAAAGTGACACATTCACCTGGAGTTCATTTACAGTGGTGAGAAGCCCTGATGTGTTCATTCTCTGTCTCTGTCTCTGTTTCTCTCTCTCTCTCTCTCTCTCTCTCTATATATATATATATATATATATATGTGTGTGTGTGTGTGTGTATGTATATATAATCTTTTTCAAATAAATAAATAAATAAGTAAATAGAAAATAGGTTTATGCAGCTCACAGTTGAGTTCTGAAACATGGTCTTAGAATCAGGTTAGCTCTCATAAGGGTACAGATGACTATGATACCTTATTGCAAGTGAACTTACAATTAGGCATCACATAGTGAAAATAAGCATTCACAACATGATTCCAGAGCCAAGCTCACTCTTATAAACAATTCACTCTCAAGAAAACCAATAGATCCCACAAGTATTACTTTTGTCCTATTGGTAGAAAGTCCTTTCAGTGTCTTCAGAATTGTCTATAAATGCTTATTTCTTAAAGTTATCATCACCTCCCAAATCACCACTCTGAGGATCAAACTTTCAACAAATTATATTTGGGGACATACCCAACCCATAGCCAAGTCATATCCAAGACTAAAGCCATATCAATTATTTTCCACCACTGATAATGATAAGGGAAATATATTATTTCATTTCCTACCATACCGTCACCATTTTCTGCAAGAGGAACACAACATATGTGTCTCTAGTATTTTATTCTTAGGGAATTATTCCGTTTTTGTACCTAAGAGATGCCATTTCATTTCCTTGATATCTTTTTCAATTCTGCTTTAGGATTCAGGTTAGGTATGGTAGCACATAACTTACTTGTGCTGATTCAGTCAAAACTTGAAACACATGGTCTTCCAAAGTGGAAAATCAGAACACCATGTAGAAATCCACAGTGTATAACTGCTTTGGCCATGCACTGTGTAAGCTTGTGTTGGAAACATTCTTAAAAGAACTAAACCACAAAGACTGATACAGGTGGCCCATGGAGGAGGATATCTAGCTGACTGGGGATGGGAAAGGGGGGCAACGGGGAATTGGGGATAACAACTCATGGTTGGCCCACTAAACAATGTAAATCATTATGAACAATAAAAAAAGAACTAAACTTAAACAGAATGCAATATTGTCAGCTAATTTTGTCACCATCAGAAGGCACTTGAGATGTTACTTTCTCCTACTCTTGTCAATAATTGGATGTTACACATGATATGTATCCAAAGCAAAAATACTCTAGGCAATACTGAATAAAATCTCATCTCTGAGGATGACTAGAATATTCATGAACCAAAAAAAGTGTTAGGGGTTAGTAGAAGAGCAACAAGAGAAATTCCAATGTGCAATTAATTTAATGTCTATTTTTCTCTGACCCATAAATATTGATGATAAATTTCTCATCTTTTATTTTCAAAATTTCTTTATAATTCTACTTAAAACTGATATGTTTATAGAAGTCCTTTAGGGTCAATAATGTAAAGGTTAATATCACATTTTCACAAAGATCCAAAAGACCAATATACAGAAATTCGGTCAGATATTTTTCAATTAAAATTAATTTTCTTTTAGGTGAAAAGAGCATAACTAGGGATGTCAAGGGTTGCAGGTTAGCTATTTCTCAAATATTCCAATAAACATTCTAACTTCAGATAGATGATTGAAAGTCATAATGGTAACTGAACTCTGGTATTAGCAGATGACAAAGTTTATGATGCACATAGATTGTGATCCATTAAAATATTTGATTGTAAAAGATCAAATACATAAAGGCTGATGTGGCATGTGTTCATTTGGAAGCATATGCTCACAGTATTGTGAACTTTTTACAGAAAAGTTTATGCTAATTGTGCCTCTTTATAGAGCTTAAAATACTTCAGCAACATTTGAAAACAAATGTCTTACAAAAGAAATATGTTTCTACCGTGTCTATATTATTTTTTAACTAAAATGTCCTCAATAAGCCTTTTTATTCTAATGTGATATACCAGCTAAGGACACTTTCCCAAGTCTGAGTAAACTCTATGGAGAATAATCCTTCTTAGATAGGATCGGTAACCTGCTTTATGCATGTGAAAGAGTTACTGTCTCTGCTAGAATACTCTAGGTGCTTAATAAAAGATAAATGCTGTTGTCATTGTGACTTTTTTTCTAATAAATGATATTTCACCCTCTAGGACTCGATTTTAGCAATGTTTAAACAACGTGTTATATATATGATGAATTACATATGAACTGCTCACCCTGTAGAGCATTATATGTGACGGCGTATATGCACCTATACATGCATGCTTTAAATTGGTTGGAAAGATACAAATATGATTAACCCAAAGTCCATGTCTACACAAAATCACAGATTGGTTTTAGAATAGGGGCTTTCACATCAACCCATACTTCAATTTGAGTAAATTAGAATTCATGGGGAATTGAGGCAAATTTTATAGTAAAATAATGGGATGAACAGAAAATTGTTCAATGAACCAGTCTCAGAGATACAAAAATGGAAATTTCTCAAAAACTCGGGGTAAAGATAATAATATAAAGCAAAAATACAGTTGTATTTTGACTGGAATTTTAGTCAGTCTCTTTGGTGCCTGCTTCGAGAAGAGAATGAAATGTGAGACTTGAAAAGACGAAACAGGAATTGGGGATAACAACTCATTGTTGGCCCACTAAACAATGTAACTCATTATGGACAATAAAAAAAAAGAACAATAAAAAAGAAAAGAGGAAACATGCATTTCTACTAGAGTTGTCAGAAAAATCATAACCATTTTGCAACTGGAATGGTCCTTCCAAGTGGGTTACTATTAAAGCAAGCAGGAAAAGTCTTCCTACAGGAAACGAGTACAGACTGCCCACCAGGAGGCCCTATAACCTGAGTTAAGTCAGCTCTCTTCAGATGAGGGAAATTTTAGCCAGTGCACCAGTGGCTGAGGAGAGTGAGTATAAAATTTTTGGTGAAGAAATGGGTGCACATGCAACAGCATCCACTACACCTAAGCTTGAGGTATAATTTTAAGGGTCTACAACTTTTTTGAGGGAGGTTAATTGCAGCAGAAGTTGGAAAGAGTGTTGGAATTTGGATGAGACCGAAATATATTTTTAGATGTCTTTAAAAAAAATAAAAGTTTGAGCAAATAATCTGGAAATTCTCAGAGCTCAGAACCCCCGTTTTTGATGTTTAGAATCACATAATAATATCAGTATTATGAGTGGAATTTGTCAATGAAGACATATTAATTAAACTGGTTTGAATTATATTGCTTTTGTGCACAGCTGTTTCCAATTACAATGATTATAGCTTACAAAGCCAACAATTGAAAATCATGTTTTTACCATCCATGAGAGAATGCAGTATACTGTATAACTGTAAAAATAAGCTCTCCTTCTGCAAAAATATGCAAAGCAAAATAAGGACTCTAGACTCCAGACAGTGAGGAAACTCGTGCAGAAATATGATCTCTGGCATTAGACTTACTCTAAGTGATGTGTCTCATCTCAGAGCTCTTTTCACCAACACATACATTGACAATGGGTTAAATTCAGAAGCATAGATTAGGCAAGAGGTCACTTAGAACATGTCCTCATATCAGTAGAAATGCCACATAAGAAGGTCAGCAGGCTTCCCCACTACTTAGGCTTATGTAGTCATGCTTTGTACATCTTGTGGACTTTGGGTTACGAAGACCCTATGACCTGTGCAGCCATAAAATCTTCAGTTTTGTCCTTTGGCTCTGCTCACTCAGAGCTGAGCTCCAATCAGTTTCTTCACCTCATTATTCTAATTCTGCAAAAAATGTATCAAAATATGTATCATAATGACATATAAAACTTTAAGTGAATCTATTAGCAGAGATATTGGTTCACCCTATTTGTTAATAAACTATCCTTTATTAAGCCCTTCCTGGGTTTAGCACTGTATTCTTTTTCTATTAACTACTGAAACAACTTCATGCAACCAGTATCAATATCCCTATTACAGATGTAAAACCAAGGCTTAGAAGGATGAACTAAATTGCACCAGGCAACTTTAGTAAATGACAGGAGCAGGATTATTAATTAGTGACACTGTCATTAGAGCAGATGATAAAAGGTAGGGGCTGTGTCACTAGTTATATATTGTTTCTGATATGACTTTACTAATTGTCATAGTCAGCCACACACTGCTGGGATGAATCTCCAAACCAGGCACAGATTGGCAGAGAGAGACACCCATCACCACCAGCATGTGCGATTGCACACTGATTCATGGGCTGTAGCCAATGGTTTGGCTGGATGGTCTAGGACTTGGAAAGATAGGACTTGGAAAGAGCACAATTGGAAAATTGGAGAGAAAGACATGTGGGGGGAACTATGTGGATAGACCTCTCTGAGTGGGCAAAAGATATAAGGATACTTGTGTCCCATGTTAATGCTCATCAGAAGGTGATGTTATTGGAGGATGACTTTAATAATAAAGTTGATAAGCTAACCTGTTCTGTGGATAGTGGCCAACCTCTCTCCTCAGCCACCCCTGTCATTGCCCAATGAGCCCATGAAAAAAGTGGCCATGGTGGCAGGGATGCAGGCTATGCATGGGCCCAACAACATAGACTTCCACTAACGAAGGCTGACCTGGCTACGGCTGCTGCTGAATGCCTGATCTGCCAGCAGCAGAGACCAACATTGAGCCCCCGGTATGGTAGGATTCCTAGAGGAGACCAGCCAGAGACTTGGTGGCAGGTTGACTACATCGGACCATTTCCATCATGGAAAGGGCAGTGTTTTGTCCTTACTGGAATAGACATTTATTCTGGGTATGGATTTGCTTTTCCTGCCCAGAGTGCTTCAGCAAAAAACTACCATCCATGGGCTCACAGAGTGCCTTATCCACCGTCATGGTATTCCACACAGCATTGCTTCAGACCAAGGAACTCACTTCACAGCCAAGGAAGTGCAGCAGTGGGCTCATGATCATGGAATTCACTGGTTCTTCCACTGGCCCCACTACCCTGAAGCAACTGGCTTGATAGAACGATGGAATGGTCTTTTAAAGAACCAGTTACAGCGCCAACTAGGTGGCACTAGCCTGGAGGGCTGGGGCAGAGTTCTCTAGCAGGCTGTGTATGCTCTGAACCAGCATCCTATATATGGTTCTGTTTCTCCTATAGCCCGGATCCACAGGTCCAGAAATCAAGGGGTAGAAATGGGAATGGTACCGCTTACCATCACCCCAAGTGACCCATTAGCCAAATTTTTGCATCATGTCCCTGCAACATTATGCTCCGCTGGCTTAGAAGTCTTGGCTCCAGAGGGGGAAATGCTTTTGCCAGGAGGCACAGAGAACATTCCATTGAACTGGAAGCTAAGACTCCCCCCTGGCCACTTTGGGCTCCTGATGCCCTCCAGTCAACAGGCCAAGAAAGGAGTTTCAATGTTAGCAGGAATGATTGATCCAGACTACCAGGGAGAAATTGGACTGCTCCTCCACAATGGAGGCAAGGAAGAGTATGTCTGGACTGCAGGAGACTCTATTGGGCACCTCTTAGTGTTACCATGCCCTGTTATCAAAGTCAATGGGAAACTATAACACCCCAATCAAAGCAATGTGAAAAATGGCTCAGAACCATCAGGAATGAAAGTATGGGTCACCTCTCCAGGTAAAGAACTGATACGGGTTGTTGCTAATTAATAATTGTAAGCAACACAGGGAGAGTGAGAGAGAGTTTTGGAATCCTCCCTTCCCCCTCCTCCTACTCCGAGTTCTTGTCCTCTAATGCCAAAGAATTGTACACAGGGACAGAATTAAAATTTAATTACACATTTATTTTAATTTAGTAGATTAGGAAAAGGGGAGTTGGATGGGGAAATTTCCCAGTCATCATGTGGGAAGTTACAGAGATTTCCTGCCACCAGTGTGGGGAAAACACGTGTCAGAGAGTTCACAGAGCTTATATTATTTAGTTAGATAAACAGCCCAAGAAAAGATAACAGAAAGCTCCCTTTATGAGAAAGAGAGGTTCATGAGAGAAAAGGTCTGGAACCTGCCCCCCTACCCCAGCCAGCCATCAGCTGGGGTAGGGGTACAGGCCTTACCTCACTGAGGCCTGGGTCAGCAGTCCTTCACTCCATTGCCATGTGGGGGAAGAGAGGCCTACTTCCTCTAGGGAAGAGAATTTAAGTACTTCCCAGGTGAGCCAGAGAGACACAGATGATTGGCTTATATTTGACCAATCAGTTTTAGCACCTAGGTTGTAGCTCTAACTAGACACCTTCCCCTCAAGGGGAGGGGCTGGAAGGGTAGTGGTGGTCCTTGCAGACACCTGACTGTCACAGAACCAAGATCTGCTGAGATGCTTGCTGAAGGTGGAGGAAATACAGAATGGGTAGTAGAAGAAGGTAGTTACAAATACCAACTAAGGCCACATGACCAGTTACAAAAACGAGGGCTGTAATTGCCATAAGTATTGTTTTGTTTTGTATTACTTGCTAAGAATCTTTGCCCATATGCAAACCAGTACCTTTGTTTTTCCTCTATTATGTAATTAATACTGATTGAGATTATATCAGTAATCATTGTTGAATTTATATTATTAGATTTTAGACTAAGCATTCCTCAAGGGACCTGCCTAATGTTGGGGAAGATTATGCGTTTCCGGTTGTACATGGGATAGTTATATCATGTTAGGAGGAATCATGAGATTACTATCTTCATTTGGAAATTAAGATGTAAGGAGATATGATTTGATGTCAAGTTGACAAGGGGTGGACTTGTGATGGTTAAATTTGTCAATTTGATCTAATCCATAATAATCTTGGGCGGGTCTCTGAGTTTGCCTGCAAGAAGGATTGAAAAATTCCTTTTGGGATTTTGGAGAAGATTTGTGATGGTTAAATTTGTCAATTTGAGCTAATCCATAGTAATCCTGGGTGGGCCTTCCAGAAGGATACTAATATAAGGAAGATTAGGGGGAAGGAGATGCTCTTCCTCCCCCGGCTGCTGGTGCTTGTTCTTGACTTGCACTCGCATCCTGCTCTCCTACCCTTCCTGGACATCGGAATCCAGTTTCCTCGGCCTCACATATTGGACTGAAGAGCAGCCTCTCCCCAGGGATTCATCAGGCCTTCTGGGCTGGGTTGGGACTGCTGAGACATCCATCTACGTGGACTGAACAGCTACTGGTTCCTTACCTGTGGGCCTACAGACTGCTACTATTGAACTGTCGTAAACTATCCCAATAAATTCTCTTTTATTATAATCCATTCTATCAACTCTGTTTCCTCTAGAGAACCCTGACTAATAATACACAGCAACTCCAAAGCAAACAAGCACACTCAACCTCCAAAACAGCAGGAACTCCAGGCTTGAGCTCAGACTGCTCTTTGCATATGTATAGCTGGAACTCCAGAACCACCCCAGACACACCTTAGGGCTGGACCCTAGGATCCTGACTAAGTGACCCACCCTCCATCCAGGCAGCTAGAAAAAAACTTTTAATAAACTCTTGAATCTATTGGGGGACATCTATTCAAACTACCACACTAATCTTGCTGTCGTTAGTAATTTGCACACCTGGGGTAACAGGAGAGAGTAAGATGTAGATACACAATTAATTTATTGTGTATTCTTCTGGTTCAAATCTTGGTTATAATAATTAGTTGAAAACCATGTTTATTTTGTGTTGCTTCTTTTGAAAATTTTTATTTTTTCCAATTAATTTGTACGGTGCTAGGCTTTTAATGAGCAAGTACTATATTTATTCACTATAGGTGTGAACAAGACTAAAGCATGGGACAGAAAAGGAGGAAGGTAGGATCTCAGATTTGGAGAGTGTAAGGACTAGAATTAGAACTCTGATCTAATTTGCCCACCGAGTTTATTAAGAGAAAAAATAAACTATCCACAGATTGAATTGTCCTTTTATACTTTTTTGTTATTTTCATATTGCAAGAGTAGATTTAATACCACATATAAAATTAAGTGGAATGGAATCATATCCAATGTAGATGGTATGAAGTGAGTGCTCCACTTTATGGTTCTGTGAGCTACTCAGCACCACAGTATCATGCCATAGAGCAGTGGTGATAGGAATAAAGAGGAATCTATATGCTTGGAAATGCATATTCAGCAAAGAAAACACAGAGGGATTTCAAATATATGATCCGATTTAAGTCACAAGACTTGCCACTTCAAACAACATGCACTGACTTGCCATTCGACTTCCCTTCTGACAGATGTGTCTAGAAAAAGGACCTCAGGGTGAATAGCAATAGGAAATCCATACTCAATAATGGTTAAAGAGCCTCTTAATCAAAGATTGAAAAGTCAATTTCTTATAGGCATTTCATCAAACCAAGATCCTGCAGTTCAGTTTAAAAGTTTATATGCTAATCCATGGGCTACAGAGATGGCTCAACAGTTAAAGGTGCTTTCTTACAAAAGTTTATATGCTGATCCTGATTGATTTAGTTTGGCCATAAACATAAAGACAAAGTGAAGAAAATGGGAAAGGCGATTTTGGCTGGTAAACTTCATAATGCAGAGTCCCATATATGGAAATTGGACACCCTAATTTGAATTCTGACATCAGAGCTCAATTTTATGTCATATTATTCAAGTTGGATCTTTCACTTAACCTATGTTTATATGGAATTGAAGAGTTTGAATTCAGCAGTGAATATGTGGGCTTTTCCAGAAATGAATTACAAAGACATTTATAACTCATAAACTACTGTGTTCCCAATATCCTGTGAAAAAATGATTTGTGTTTTTAGTTTCCTAAATAATCACACACTAGCAGTTCTAATTTGATTATTTCTCTATTTTTTTTTATATATTGACTCATCATCATATTTACATTTCTTAAAATCAGCATTGTAAATAAAATACAAAGTTAAGCTTTGTTTACACAAAAGTGCCCATTTTACAGTCCAATCAGGTCAACACCTAAAATTAAACATAATGATAAACTTATTAATATACTTTGCTATGGTAATTATTACTATGACTATTATTTTGAATGGTAGCTACAAAGGCATTGGGATGGCCATTTTCCCATGTGGTATGTCTTGCTGATGTCATCCCTTCACTGGAATTTCTCAATGAACACACTGCATTGTCACAGAAGCATGTAACATTATCACTGGCATTCATTACTTTTTAAAAAAGTCTTGAGGGCAGAAAGAATGTAAGAGCCACAAGGTGAGAGGGAATACTTTGGGACAATGTTCTCTGGACATGGACCAACTGGTGCATTCATAACCTCAAGAAAGTCGTCAGTACACCCCCCCTTCACAGGACCTATATAATAGTAAGTCCACCTAGAAGATGGAGGAGGACAAAAAGAATATGACATCACTGCATCCCTTCTCTGAAGAGGCCATTCTAACTGCCTCATTCCTCCCTCTGAAGAAACAACCCTATATGATATTAGAGATTTGGGGTGACAACTGACATGGAATCTATGAACTAAGTGAAGATATAGGGTTTAGTAGTTGAGGGTTGGGGTACACCTCCAATGGCCCCATCTAAGGGACCCTGAAAATGCATTTGAGGTTTTTTTTGTAGACATACAGGCCTTCCTTGAATGACGGTTGGGGAAATCCAGGTAGGTGAAGATAGATTTTCACAGGATCATTTGAGTTTGTACTGAGCATAAATGAGAGGAGACAGAGTAACAACAGCAGTTGGACACACAAGGTCTAAAATGTAACAGAATTACCATGATTAGAAAATAAAAACAATTCTCTTTCACCATGAAGATCTCATAATCCATTGTTAGGGCTGTTCATCAAATCACTGGTTCTTATAGATCTTGTAATAAAATCTTCCTAAACTTTAAAAAAAATGAAGACCGCATATCAAAAGAGGGTGCTCAGTGGAATAGAAGTGAGGAGAAGAGACAATAGAGGGTAATGTAACAGGAATATGATCAATTTACATTATGTTCGTGTAGCAAATTTTTCAATTAAATGTCTTGAGAAACCCTTTCATTCATGGTGTATTCATTCCTCTGCACTGTTGTCTGTAATATCGCCTTATGCAGATCTTTATTGAAGGCACTTTGGGAAATCTAGGGCAGAGATTATACACCTTACTCAGGAAAACAGAGGAGTGAGCACATGTGCTATCTGAAAAAGCAGGCACTTATTTTAGCAAATGTTATTAGAATTAATTTTTCTTAGCTCTCTAAGTCCACGGGTTAAGATTTATGTTTCATACTTAGAGGTCGTTATATAAAATGACCTCTAAATGCAAGAATAGCAGCACAGTTAAGAAGTTCATGGTTTGGACTGTCAGCACTAATGGAGACTGGAGAAGTCATTTGGCACTTCTTTTCACTTCCCTTAGGTAGCTTGATGAATGACCATTTCCTTTATTCTGTGTTTTGAAATTTTATGGGCCATGGAGAATGCAAGATCAGTTATTTGTGCCTGGAATCAGGAACAGTTAAATAAGTGTGATAAAATACCTGAACAAAGCATTTCCAAATACCAGAAGTTCCACTTTTCATAGAAAATTTGATAGTGTTTGCAAAGCTATCTTTATGGCTTCCTTCAGTCAACACTCTGCTACTGAAAATTACTCAAGCATTGATATTCAGATCTCACTTGAATTAAAGGTGGGAGTTGCAAGATTGTTTAACTAGAGCTCTTTTAATTTAAGAAATTTCTTGATATTTATAAGAATCATTAAAACCGTATGATTAGCATTAATTTGGATGAAATAAATAATTTTTCATTCTGGATTTCTTATGGAAACACACAATTGAGAAGGAGGAAGGGGAAGGATCCTAGACCCCTATGTCAATGTCAGTTTTCAATTTACACAGCTTTTATTCAGATACAATCATTATTTCTAAATAAACATACCTTTCATTATTACCATATACATGCTGAAAAGAGATTCACTTCCTGAAATTCATAATTTTAATAAACCTTACATAGGACCTCCCAGAAAAAGGCAATACTTTCATTTTTTGTTCCCTAGAAATATATTTGTATATATTTTCTCTATTATTCTTCCTTCTTCTGAAATTCTGTATTCAACATTTTTTCCAAAATTTGTATGTATTTCTTAGTTTTATTGGTTCTTTTGTATTCACACACTTCACTTTCTCTCAGCTACCATTTCGTCCCTAGTACAGGGATACCACAATCTCCAAAACATCTTCAAAGAACAACAAAGCATGGCCTTTGTATCCAAGCAATGATCTAACCCTGATTTCTCTAGAACCCTTCTCTATAGCTGCCAGTGCACATGTCACAATTCTGAAACTATGGCCAAAGACTGTCTTCACACCTCCCCACATTCCATTCTGCCTTTTAGCCTTACTAACAAGCTTCCACCCTATGAACCAGATCCTATTTACTTCTCTGGAGCATTTATGTAACCAAACACCCAAGTCATGTCAATTTCATGCCACCTGCTAACTTACCTGGCCAAGGCAACTAATTCCTTGACTTTCATACATATGAGTTTCTACTTCTTTAACAGACAGGCTAAAGATTTCCTGTGCTTTTTACGTGTTCTCCACATCAGATATCCCTCCAGATGTATTGAACAGCCCAATTTTGTAGCTGTCTTCCCCACTAATCCTTGAGGAAAAGCTGCAACAGATTTGTCATTGTAAATTAAACTTTATCACAGGTGCCGGACATGAAAGTGGTTCAGGAGATATTTGTGGAAGGAAGAAAAAGGGAATCTTTCCATAGGGGACAATTATGGGAAACACAATTTAGACGACTCCCTTTAATTTTTTCTCTATCCCTCCCCTCATGCCCAAAGCCTCTCCCTCCCCACCAGTACTTGGTGTCATAGTGCAGTCTGTGCATACTGCTCCTTTCTCCTCTTCCACAACAACAGCAATAATGCTAAACCATATCCATATTGTGGAAAAACAGAGGAGAAGAGAACAAGGAAAAGGAGAGCACGGAAGAGGAGTGACAGAGAGTCCCATTGATGTAGCACCTCTAGGTGCTGGGAAGCCCTCTCCCAAGGCTTTTCCCAGCTTCCGTTCCTCCATCATACCATCCGCAGCACAGCAGTGGTTCACTTGTCCTTCTCAACTTTTATGGAAATAAAGTGAGAGACAGAGGCACAACCAGAGAGGGAACCTGGGCTCATCCATATGCTTCCCAAAAGCTTCAAAGCCATGCTCATTGACTGTCATGCAAACACTCCTCAGGTCATTACATGCGTACAGAATTGACTGCAAGGAACTTGGAAACAGTAGTCTAGACCCTAAGGCTAGAACTTAAGACCTTTAGATATTCTCCTACATGTGTGTCTAGTAATGTTGGGAGAATTTCAACAAATCTTTCAGTTATCCATACAACTGTTCACTCTATCTTAACATTTTCTTCTAAGGTCACCCAACCCCTCTGCAGTGCAGTGACATTAAAACAGAAGGAACTTTGTATCCCAGGTCATATCATAACTTGGCTATGACCAGAATACTAGTCCTGAGGGAGAATCCGGATCTATCCTACCATAGGGTTCTCTTTTTGCTGCAAATCCCCTGAGTCTGCTTCAATCTACATTGTTTCTTGAGGATGTTCAGGTGTCTCTTCCTGTCATAGTCCCTGACATTGCAATGAAAATGCCACTATTGATGCTTCTGCTGTAGTTCCTTTCCAAGAGCTATATTCAATTAGGTCTGGAGTTTTTTTTAATATTTTATTTATTCATTTTTCAAGCAGAGATACAGAGGTTGAGAGAGAGAGAAAGAGAGAGAGATAGAGTGCACTAGAGCCACCACTTTTTGGGTCTGGCATATGTGGGTCCTGGGGAATTGAACCTGGGGCCTTAGGCACTGGAGGCAAGTGCCTTAACCGCTGAGCCATCTCTCCAGCCCTAGGTCTGGAGTTTTGAATTCCTTTCTCACACATGTAGGGACAAGGCTCATCCATTTATTTACCTCAAGTTCCATATTTGTCTGCAGCACTTAAACTCTGCACTTTGTTCTACTAAGATGCACATCACAGATGTGTGATAAATTTCAAATATTGAATGACTGTGAGAACCTAACTTTCCATGTCTATTTAGGAAGGGAACAGTTGTACATTGTTCTCAAACTCCTCAAGTATATCCATGCTCTGTTCCCTGTATTTACTTACCTTTTACAGGTATTGACATTCCTTCTTCTTTTGAGTGGATATGGACTTATATAAATTTTGAGATTTAGCTCAGGCCATCCTCTTCCTATGACAGACGTAAGACTAAGCCCACACTTCTCTCCCTTTTTAGCCACAATTTTGTAGTGCCATATTTACTCAGATATTTATGGTGCCTCCAGAATTAACACTTTTCTTTTTCATACTCATAGTCTTTTGACTCACCAGCTCTCTTCGGAACTAATATTTGACTCAATATTTTTTGTCAGTTGAATAAATGAGTATTCTAAAGTTTCACTAAATCTAAGATAAGTAGAGAAATCCCATCACTTGATGTTCATAGAATAACTATGCAAGACGTCTCATTGTACAGCATGCATGCAGGGTCCTAGTTAGGCCAAAAAGCCAAAATCTATCCAATTTTTGTAGTTTGACATGATCGCTAAATGTTCAGTCTGAAGCTGGTGCAGGTGTTAAAATGTATGCCTGCTGTCCCAGCTCCTCGGTACCTGGAAGTGGATCACTTGAGCTCAGAAATCCAACATAGTAACACCTGGTCTCAAAAATAAATAAACAACAATAAAGACAACAACAGATCAGTGCAATTTATACCTTACTCCTAACACAGAATAAGAAAGCTCGAGGGTTCTTCCCTCTTCCTCTGTTTTCTCTACACTTGACCTCCTCTTCTGCTTTTTCCTTCTCTTTTCTTTCCTCCTTGTCTGCCTGTCCCTCCTCCCCCTAGTCCGAATCTGTTTTATCATGGTGAATGAGTGAATAGTTCAGGGACCTGACATTTAAAGTACTGAAAAATAGCCTTAGTTTTAGTGTTTCTTCATTTAAACTCGGAGTGCTTTGGTCTTCTCACCTGCATATTTACAGATGTCTTGTCTTCATATTTTAAAGATTGCGGCAAAGGTCACAGTGTGTTATTCATCATTCACATTTCGGCTTCGGAGCCACATAAACAGATATAACCTCCTTAACACTATGTAGATGCCTTCCAATATATCTAGTCTTAAATTTCTCAACTAATTTTAATATCTTCCCAGTTATTATTGGCTTAAACAAAGTTACTCTATATTCATTTTTAATTTTCCATGAGTACAGTTTTTATTTGTCTAAGTAAGCATTTCTGATGAAATGCATGAATCACTTTGTGCATCTGGCATTTTAAAATGTATCTTTATTATGAAGAAGTATATACATTTTATGAGCAAATCCCTCCTCTCTGTCCCCTACTCACTGGGGTACTTAATCTGTGTGCAAACTGGATCTGTCCATAGGTTAGAGGTTATGAACTGCACCAGAGGTACCCAGTTTTTCTTTTCTTTTCTTTTCTTTTCTTTTTTCCTTCCTCTTTTGTGTATTGTTGTTGAGGGGGCCGATGTCTCTGGATATTATTCTCCCCAACCATGGCTCTTACATTCTATGTGCCCCCTCTTCCACTCAGTTCCCTGAGTCATAGTGGGTGAGTTTTAAGTCTGCTTTATTGTTGAGCTCTTCAGTATCTCTGGATCTATGCCCTGGGTTATATTGGTTATCATTGGTGTCTATCTCCATTGACCTTTCAAGGGTTATCGGACTTGCTGTGGTGTAGGGTCTCCTGTTTGTCTTGTCACTTTCTCATAGGTTTCATTTGGGCCCTGTGAGAAGGCCAGGGGTGGTTGTCTCCTGCCAGGATGTCAGCCATCATCCAATTTCTTATTGTTGGAATTGGGTTGTCCCTGGCTCTCTCACTGCCTTCTGAAAAATACAAACAGAATCTCCATCACAGAGTGAGATCAATATACGTTAAATGAGACAACATTGCTATTTTGGCTAGCCCTAATGGGTGTAGCCTCTCTGTAGCTCTTTGTTTGTGGGAATTTCCCCCAGGAGCCTGAGTTCTTGGTCCCCATAAGATTTTGCCATGGATCCCAGTTTCAGTAAAGGGTTCCTTGTCACTAAGCCTTAGCCAATCAGTTAACCATTGATTACGTTACTTGGTTTAGTGCCATTATTGCACAGATAAGCACTTCTTGACTTGCTGGTCTCTTCCATACAGCCATGTTTTCAGCATCCTTGTGACAACTGTCTATATTGTATAACAGTGGTCTCTGCTTTCTCCAAATTTCATTGTCCAATTTCGCCTGGCAGCTCATACACCTTCTAATGCTACACATGCATCTGGGAGCTGGTTACCATTCTGGATCTAGCAGGGTCTCTTGGTATTGTTTGATAACACTCGGCAATTTCTTCAGCAATAGGGTCTTACCTTAGGCCTGGGACAGGTATTTAAGAGCTTTGACAGAAGTCACTCACGTTTTGGGGACATCAGGAGGCCTCTTTGATCAACAGCTCAGTGTGAGAAGGAACCAATAACTGGGACAGGATTTGAATCTCCCTGCATATGGCATTCCGTGGGTACTGGGGAGTTAACCCCAAGTAGTTATATTTGTAGACAAATGCCTTAACTGCTGAGCCATATCTTCTGACCCAAACAAAAATATCTATTTTACCACTCTCTGGGAATTTCTGTGAATGATCTCTGTGCTGGTGCTACTGAAAGACTCTGCAACCTCACTGTGCCTTGTGTCACAGCTATTCACCTTGACTGCAGGTAACTGGATCAAAGAAGGCCTCTCATTCAATGGGATCAACTTACAGGCATGTTGGTTTACTGTTCAATGCACTGTGAGTGTTGTTTGATGGTAGCAGTAATCTGGGCAGAAATTCACAATTATATCAGTTTTATAAGGTATGTCAACTTACTTAAGCACTTATTCATTTTAAGTTCCAATTTAAAAACATAAAATTTGAAATGTCTTATTTATTCTTTTGTATAATAAAAATAACTCTAAAACTTTAACTCAAGAGATTTCAGATAAGAGACAGAAATTGGCTAGACAGGAAAGGTAACAGAACCCTAAAGCAGGAAATGCCACTAAGCCTGTTGAAACCTGGATGTCATACCCTACAGGAAAGTTTCCAAGAATTAGCTTGAATCCTTCTTAGAGGACAGAAACTCTGATCCTTATATAATATTACTGATAAATCTTTGTCCATAATAACCTGTACACGTAGTGACTCCCCATAACAAAACCCAGATCTGAGTCTCTACATGGGTTTCTCAACCTCCTTTTGCCTCTCTGGGCTGAGATCCACCGTGCTTTCTTCTCTTAGGTTTTAGGCTTAAGCCCTCATGTACTTTGTTCTAAAGCTCTAAGCTATAATACATTCTTTTTAAACCTTATCCTCTGGTCTGTGCATTTCATTCCTCAAATTCACAGTATCCTGTGAATAAGGATCCTGGAACACCCCAAATTATTGGTGCATTGGCATACAAGGAACCCAGAATTCCTGTATTACTTCTAACATTTAAGATCATACATACCAAGTATTTAGATTTGGGGTGCTTTTCTTTTTACCTCTCATGGAATTGTTCAGAGGAACAACTTAGCTGTCTGTAGCGGGTTTAGAATAGTTCCTGGCACTTGTAAATGCTTGCTGGAGTTAATTATATATTGCTATTATTATTTCCCTAAATCTCTGTTGTGTGCTTTCTTTCATTTCCTGGAACATCCATTTACAATTCACTGAATCTCCACGTGTTCACATAGTGCTCTGGAAAGAGTTCCCTGAGCATTTTCTGTGCATGAGCACACGCTGATCTGCTCTGCCTGGAATGCCCTCCGTGTCCTGGGAGTGCTAGACCTCTTCTGATCCTGTGCCTTCAGATGTCCACTGTGTTTCTTTGTATACAGCCTGCATTTGTATTTCTTCTGTTCTTCGGGACTCTCGCCTGAGATTATCACAAAATGTTGGCATCAGTTATTTCCATGAACACACATAGGGTATCCACATACAGCAATAGAGTGTGCTCTGTATAGATCCCTGCCCCAATTGAGGGGATGTACAATACCACAATGATGCAATACTTATTGCAAGTAGAGTTATATACGAAGAAAAACATAAATGAGTTTGAAAATGAGCTCATATGTTGACTATAGGACAAACATCTGAACAGATGTTAAGTGGAGTTTTTGTGTAAGAATGACAGGATATTGTAGAGGGTCAAAACTTTTCAATTCTCTTAGGCAGAAGCTAGCCACAGAATGGAATAGAAGCTAACTGGTGTTCACGAAGGGAAGTGATAGAAGTAAGGGAATCACACTAGTCCGTAGCTTAGATACTATATCGAAATCACATTTCACAAACTGCCTTGATTCCATTTTTCTTATGTGTGTGTGTGAAATTTTCCATTTTAAAATGTAGACAGTATATTTTGATGTATAGGCCAGATTAGTCATGCCATGATTTATTCTCTTCCACTTCATAACTATAAGGTAAATTTTGGCTGTGTTTTTATCCTATGAGGTGGTCTGGAGCAGGGGTCGACTAGGGTGCATGTGGTAATGGAGATCAGGTTTGCATTTCAAAGATAATTCCTGCACAGCTGGAAGAGTTGCTCAGAATGCAGACTCATGGTAGCTCTGATCTTAAAGCTGTGAAGTGCTGGTTAAAGTACCTGTTCCAGGGCCATGCATTACACAGTTTAAGTCAGAGTAGCTTGAGTGCTCAGTGAAGAGCCTGAGCACTCTTGGGAAAGAGAAGCTCACAAGGACAGAGAACTTAGAAGTATGTGTCTCTTCATCAGAAGAGATTTTGTGCTGCAGTATTCAACATTATGACTTAATTTTTTTCTGTTGGATGGGTGAGGTTTGTCTTTCCTTATTGGGATAATGGCAGTCAAGAGACTATCAGGGAGCCTGAATTGACTTTCCACTTACTGCCAATGTCACTCATGTGCAGATTGGGGGTTTGTGATTGACTTTAATAACTTCTGGTTCATCACTGTTCTTAGTATCCCGGTTACTGCATGCAGGCACATCCTTTTAGTGCTTTACTGACCAAGTTGATGGGGTTTTCTTCATCCATTTCAGGTTGATGCAAGTGTGTTTCCCTTAGCAATCTCCTAAAAAAAAGCACGCCAATATCATTAATGTCTGCTGTGCTTACCCAAGGAAAGGAAGACTATATCACTCTGCAGCAGCAAGAGAGATATCATAAGCTAATTTTGATTGGCTATATTAAGACATATGCACTTACTTTCCTATTGATAAAATTAATAATGTTATCAAATCTCAATTTAAGGTCGTTTTACTGTCACTCAGAGAGCACTCTTTTTTTGACCCATGTCTTTCGTAAATAGCATCTACTACTAGTAATTTTTTGTCAGACAACATTAATAACATACTTTAAGGTATGTGAAATATTTTCCCAGAATCTTACAGTACCAGAATCTGGATAGTAAACAATTATGGGCTAAAGATACATATAATCAAATTACAACATGCAAAGTGGACCAGAAAAATTTCGCTAATGTCAGAAATAATTTGACCCAAGTGTGGTGACTGAAAAACAAATGCCTAAAATTTCCTTCAAGTGAGAAATCATTGTGAGTTAATTAGGGGGTAGTGATAGTTTTTGAAACAATTTATTAAGAAAAATCATATTAAATTTTCCTCAGGTCTGAAAATTTGAAGGCAGCCTATAGTAGAAGAAACAGGTTTTTTTTTTTAATAAGTTGAAACTGTAATTATGTTTTCACAATATGGTCAGTATTTTCTTCCACATGGTGAAACTTTATTCACTCTCTGTTAATTTAGGTTTTGAAAGTTCCTTAATACTTGCAAAGAAAAGAATGTAGAAAACTTTAGTGAAAGCTTAAACTGTCATAGAGCTTAACTATAACAATTTAAATGAAAATTTAGACAGAAGTCTTTTATGCTGTCTTCTTTGAAATTGTATTAATGAATTAAAAGCATGCATAATGAGCAAGGTCTATTTTAATAGACTTTACATATCAAACATTTTATCTTTGTTTCTGATGCATTGTCCGAACTTAGTGCATTCTTGATAATGTGACTCATAAATTTTACAGACTAAAATCAAACCAAATTTTGGACAGTTCTTTCCTTTGGGATTTGTGGGTTACAAAAGTTTACATCAGAAGTTGTTCCAAAAGCTGGATTTATGGATATGAGTAACTGTGGCTGAGATCTACCCTCAAGGAGACTGTGGCTGACTAAACATCGATGACCAGGACATGCACTCTCCTGAGCCATGCTCAAATTTTGCTTATGTTGAA
This sequence comes from Zapus hudsonius, assembly GCA_004024765.1. Lineage (NCBI taxonomy): Eukaryota > Metazoa > Chordata > Mammalia > Rodentia > Dipodidae > Zapus > Zapus hudsonius. Next base: position 25,252 of record PVHP010003205.1, on the reverse strand, counting down.
CAAACTTCCTCAAAACGTCTCCTGCACATTTCTCAGGCAGGAAGTTCAATGCGTGCTCACAAGACTGCACAGAAGCATCAGCTGACACATCAAAAGTGCTGATGATTCAGGAGCTTGGGAGGCAAACCCACTCTGCACATTCATCCTGCATGTCTGTCACCCATGAATCTCCAAACAGAAATATTCTTTCCTGAAGCCTGTTAGGAGGCTTAGATTCAGGAAGTCAAATCTGGGAGACCTGAAACTTAAAGGTCACACAACCACACCCCATGTGTGATGGTTAGGTTTTGTTGTCAATTTGATCTTTTTAATTATTTTGGGTGGGTCTCTGAGGATGTTTACAGGAAGGAAGTCTCTCAGTAGGGGGAAGGATGTAAGGAAGCTTAGGAGAGCTAGAAATTAATATCCCTTCCTGTGGGCAGTGCAGGAAGGAAATTCCAGAGACTTGGGAAACCACTAAGTTCGGGATAAGGTTGTAAGATTTCACCCTAAGACTATGTAAAGGGGGCCCCTGCCTGCTTGCTCTTCTGTTTGTGTGGTGTTGGTGATGGGTTTCTCTCTCTGCTTGGACCTGTGAAAGGGGCTAGCCTCTTTCACTGTTATGGGACTTTCCCTGGATTGGAAGCTTCAATTAATCCTTTCCTCCCATAAACTGTGTCTAGTTTGGAGAGTCATCCCAGTTGTGTTTGGCTGACTACACCAAGGACATGTTCATTAGAAACTGAAACATTCCTTCCTGGGAGAGAAAGGAAGGAAGTTCCAGAGACTTGGAACATCAACAAATCTGGGAAATGTGTGCAAGAACCCTCCCCCATAAGGCTACATATATAAAGGGAAAATAACTACTGAGAGTGAGACTGTGATTGTGCTGCCTACAGAGGAGCAATGTGTTCCAGAGATCCCACTACCTGTAGACATCCCCTGTGCTCTGCATGGGCTTTCTGGTGATGCACCTGTCTTCGAGTCAACGCACCTATGGAGACGTCGTCATCCAGGGTAGCATGGCACTTCTCATGGTGTGGCTGATTTGGAGCCATCTGTTATTACTGTAAGCAACCCCTCACTCTGCTCTGTAAGTGCCCTCCATAGACTCATCAGTTCTCCAAAACTGGTGTTTGTGTAAAAATCTTTGGTCTGTCATCTGTGTCCTATCTGGGTTAAAGATGTGTGCTGTGTCACCCCAGGGAATATCTTTCCTTCTATAGACAACAATCTTGAATTGAACTTCTGTCACTTATGTTGTTGTATGCTGTATGTGAGGTGTGGAATGTTGATGTTGATTCTAGTTAGTCCCCTGTGAAGCACCACCTGAGAGAACACTGTTGGACCCATAGTCATGGGCAAGTATAAGAACCTAGGTGACTGTGTTCAGAAGGTTGCTGACCTCCCCTACCTGTGCTTACTGTACCCACTCAATAAATATTATTGACTGATTTGGCAGCTAACCTGAACTAGGAAAGCAGATCATTCCAAGGAGTTTACTATCTACTTATGGGTTTACTGTCTACTTATACCAGAATAGGAACTGGGGCATTTGTGGATTGTGTTTCTAGTATTGTATTCTATAGGACTGTGCCTGCTCTCTTACTGGAAAACTCTGTAGTCTCTCTCCAGTCAAGTTGAGGTAAATTCACTTAGAATCTCCTATTGGTTATTATTTAGTGAGCCTCTGTACTACTTGCTATGCTTTATTCCTGTGTCATTCCCCCCCCAAAAAAAAACAAGTAAACAATCCCAAAGCACTGACACTAGCATCTGGAAGATGGTTTAGTAGACAGATCGCATTGCTCACATGTTTGAGATGAGATCTATTGTGCAGTGTTGGGATGACTTCAGCTAGCACAGTTTCTTTATCCACACAAGTGAGAGCTATTATTTCCCTGTCTCCTTCATGAAGTCTGAGGAAGGAGGGAGAGGCAGAGTGTCATGTGAACAAAGCCTCTATTTGACAACGGCTCTCTTTTCTTTTCCTTCCTTGCCACCCTTAATAAAACTAACACACCTGGCCAGTGATGCAAACCACCCCAGACCTATATAGATAATCCAGTATAGAAGACAAGGTGAGTCTGTGCCCTGAAGAGCTGCCACTGGAATGAAGCCAATATTTAACAGCAGATCATAGCTGACATAAGTACTAACTCATTGGTGTGAGCACATTCTGCGGGTGGGTAACAGTCTTATTTTGGAATACCCATATTGTAAATTTTTATTCTAGATGAAAAAATGGTTCACATGTGCTTAATTTATTTCAAAGACACTGCAGACTATTGATTTTTTTTTCCTTCAAGTAAATGAAAGAAGCACAGCAGTGTGTGTCCTTGAGCAATTGACGTAACTTACATGTCTCTCCTTTGCTGTCTGAATCAGGTACAAGACTTATACAGGACTTACAAGCTCATGCCATGGCTCATTTATTTCTCATTCACATGTTGAATGTACAGAATATATCAACTCACAAGTGAGGAAAGACAAGAGAAGCAGAAAGAAGAGAGTAAAAGCAGATATCAGGGTATGCCTCTGCTCAGTCTCACTCTTAAGATGAAAAGATCTATAACTAATACAAAAACAGTTTGCTCCAGGCCAGAAAAGTAAGGAGGAAGTAACTCCAGAGTCTTGGAGAAAAGTTACAAAGGGTGTGACATCTGAGACATTGAGCACTGACAAAGGCTTTGCAGAATAAGGGAGGCTGGATGCTTAATAAGAAGAGAACAAGCATTTGCAAAGGTGGTGACAAGAGGAGGCTGTTTCAGGACCCTAAACCTCATTAAGGAGAAGCATTAAAACAAACCTGGGAAGTCTTCCTGTATATAATTCTATTCTCTGCAATGCAAAGGAAATGTATAGAAAGAAAAACACCAAAGTATTTAGGGATTATTCTCTGCATTCTAAGACTATAAACTGATTTTATTGTATACTTCATATGATTTGAAAATTGCCAGCTATTATGCTGTGTGCCATAAAATTTTACCTTTAAAATTTGCTTTGATGCCACTGAATATGTTTGTGGTTTTTTTTTGAAATCCAAAATGTTTAAATATATTTTTAACAAATTCACAAAACAAAACAAAAATTGTAACGAGGCAACATGTGATGCTTTGATGCCTGCACACATTATGTACTATTTAAATAAGGTTTAATATATCTATCTGCTCAAACACTATTATGTGTTTGTGTGTGTGTGTGTGTGTGTGTGTGTGTGTGTGTGTGTGTGTGTGTGTGTTGCATTTGCATTGCATGTTGAGGTCAGAGGAGAACCTTTGGTGTCATCTTTCAGGTACTTTGTCCACTTTGTTTTGAGAATGGTGCTCCCCAGTTAGGCTTGACTGGAAGGAAAATGAACCCATTGGAGCCACCTGTCTCTTCCTCTTCAGTCCTGGGATTGCAGATTTATGCCACCATGCCTAGTAGTTTTGCATGGGCACTGGAGCTCAGATTCAGATCCTCATGTTGCAACAAAATTATTTTGCTGAATGAGCTATCTCCTTAGACCATTTATCATCTCTTTATGGTAAAATCTTTCAAAATTCTTTCCTCAAGCTGTTGAAAATGCATAATTCACTATTATTACCTGTAGTTGCAAGGATTAAACTGTGAGATGTTCCATTACAATGGCAATGGTGCAGATTAGATGAGACTTTGAATTCTCTTCACCTAATGAACATTGATGTGCCTACTATGTGACAGACATTGGTAGCTTCAAGTCCTAAGGAAAAAGAAAGCATAATGCCTGTTCCCTTGAATGCTACTGTTTTCCCAAGACAAGCAAAACACAACGACTAGATTAAGGAGGGTAGTCAGGTCACAGGGAGGCACTGAAGAATTTCTATAAACTCAGATTCATTTTCTAAGGAAATGTATTATGGCTGATAACTGTCCTAGGAGAGCCTTTGAGGACAGGTGAGAAGGGGGCAGACAAGAAGGAAGAAGTTGCATGAATGTGCCAGGGCTATGAAGACAGGTTGAAAAAAAAATCACAAGACCTTCTGTAGTGACAGGAAAGAAAGAATGAGCCAGCACTAAAAAGATTCATGTGGAGTCTTTACAGTCCATCTCAAGAATCTGGGAGATTTCCTTTCAAGCTGGAACAGCTGGGAAAGCAGAAGCTATCTTGTTATTCCAACAGGGTTCTAAGTCACCTGAGATCTTTCCTTAAGATAGAAGGATAGGAGAACTTGGTATGCAGGAACTGAACATCCTGAACAGACTTGCATCTCAGGAGAAGCTGAACCGGCTGCAGAGCTGCACCTGAAGAAGGTTAGATTTCCATTTCTCAGTCCTAAGTGGAACTCAATAATTGACTGCTACTTGTGAGTTAGTTCCGAAAGCCTACTAACACATACTGTTGGGTCCTGATTCCGGATGTTCTGATGCAGTAGGGCTAGGCTGGGGCCTGGGAAGTCTCATTTCTGACCAGCTCCCATGTGGATGGATCAGACACTGCTGAAGCAGGCACTGCTCTTTGAGAATCTGTGATCTTAGATGTCCATGCCACAGCACAGTGCTCTGCCTGCTCAGAAAATGAGAAACAGCCTCACTTCGCTATCCTAAAACTTTGAGCAGATGTGACTTGCAGTTTGATTGTGTATGCTTATTTTATATTTAGCTATTATAAAGAGCTATTTTTATTTGGAAGTAGGACTCTCCTGACTCAGGATTGCAAATCACCTCACTCTATAGCCCTCGGTGCACCTTGCGTCAGTGTGCTTTCCTGTGTCTCTGGCAGAATGGAACAACCTTGACTAATGTCAGCTAGGTCCATATTCTTCAGAATCCTGACTGCATTGTCTCTCTGACTCAAGAGCTGAGGAAGGGCCTCAACTAGAAAGTAGATGCTGGTGTACAGAGTGGAAGATGATACCATCTCCCCTCTAGCAAAAGACATCAGCCTTGTCTCCACCTGGGGAGAGACTGGTGAAAGTTTTGTTTAGTGGCAAGTAGGTGACAAAGAAATAAGGAGAGAAGACAGAATTGTTTCTCCCTTCCTCCTTTCTACCAAGAGCTTAAGGCGATTTTATGGGGAAAGCTGTCTAGTTTCTTAGTTGTATGTATTAACATGGGTAAAAGCTAGTTCAATGGTGTGTGACCATTGTTACAATGACTCTTCTTGAGGGTGAGGTGGCCATTGGCCAGGAGCCTGCTCTTTGTTCACCTTCCTCTCAGGAACACTCAGTTTCCATCTGGTCACTGCCTTCATCTTCTATGGCTTTTTAGCTATGAACTTGGAGGCCATGCACTGACGGAGGTAGGCTGACAAGACATGTAGTAATCCCATCAGGACAGCCAAGAAATAAGTCAATGAAGGCAGGTCAGAGCTCCAGGGATACAACGGAATACAGGGCAGTGTCCAGCAAGTTGGGCTACCCAGTTTGGTGATGACAAAACAATAGTGAAAATGTTGTCTCAGATATTTTTTCCCCATCCTGCAGAGTTAAACATCTTGGCTGATTCCAGCTGTAGTTGAAAGGGTCACATGGAGCCATGATGACAGTTTTGACTAGGACCCGATTGGCAAGACAAAAGAAGCTGGAGAATGAGGATGGTGGCTAGAGAGTTGGGGATTTGGTCCTTGAACTCCTTTCACTTGACATCAGAATCAAGGCGGGAGAGCTAGGAACAGTGGAAGGAAGGAAAGCTCAGTTGTGTACTGCCAATGCTTTATTGGATGATGCTCTCTGTGGGATTGTCACAGTTCAGGCAGCTCCACAGACACCTCCCCTTGAGTGGGAGGTGTCTCTAGCCAGAGTCCAAATCTAGATGCAAAAACTGACTGGTCAGGTATAGACCAATCAGCTGTCTCTCTCACTTACCTGGGGGAACTCTTAAATAGCTTTGATGAAACAAAGGCCAGCCTCTTCCTCACATGGCAGGCCAGCAGATGGACCTCTGAAATTCCAGAGCTTGGGTAAGCACCCCCAATGGCTGTGGGGGGGTTCTCAAGTTTCTCTCCCACATGAACCTTTCCTTCTCATGATGGGAGCCCTCTGATATCGTTCCTTCTTCTGTTTGTTTGACTGACCAGCAGAGATTTTGCTAAACCCTCTTTTCTCCCCATACTGGTGGCTGGAGAACTCTGTAACTCCCTATGTTCCCTTAAATAACAAAGTCTCCCACTATGCCTTGATGTCTGTTTATCTATGATTTTAATTCTTTAACTTTGTAGACAAGAATCGTGGTACTCCTTAATTTTTGAGATGCGTTGGAATTTTTGAGCTAGGTATTATCTAAATTCTAACCCCCATCTCAGTCCTTACAAGATATCTCCCAAACTTCCACAAGGACAGCCATGTGAGCAAGAAGGACAGAGAAGATGTGGATACATCTCCAGCTGGCTTCCTTATACTTCCTGAGAAGACTGAGCTCTTCCTGGTTATGCTTACAGTGGAAAACCTGGAAGCCAGAGATCTCTGCCTGCTCTCTTTAGGCAAATCTCTCCCCCCATCTGCCTGCGAGAAATGTTTCAAGGTGATCTTGAGTGATGCCCATAAATGAGGCTTTTCTTTAACGTCCAGAAAGTCAGTTCAAAGAAGTATTGAATGGTGAGAAAGAAGAAAGCCAGGGGTTTTGTGAAGTTGTCTGGGGGTTTGGTGTGGACACAACCACCTTAGCCTTCTAGATAAGCTCAGGTTAAGATCACAATAGCAGTTCCCATCACAAGTAATCATTCAAAGAAACATGCCCAGGAGCTACTACTGCTAGATCTCCTGCTGTACACAATCCTGGCTCATCTGGACTGGCGTGGCTCAGGGCTCCCTTCCCCATTCCACCAGCCTGCTGGCTACTTTAATCCCTCTAGCTTGCTTTCTTCTTTCTTTTTTTAAAAACTTTTTATTGACAGCTTCCTTAATTATAGACAATAAACCATAATTCCTCCTCACCTCCACTTTTCCCCTCAAGTTCACCCTCCATCATATCCCCCCTCTCAATCAGTCTCTATTTTGTTTTGATGTCACCATCTTTTCCTCCTATTATGAAGGTCTTGTGTAGGGAGTGTCAGGAACTTCAAAGTCATGAGTATCAAGGCCATTTTGTGTCTGGAAGTTTGCATTTTAAGCAGTCCTACCCCTCCTTTGGCTCTTACGATCTTTCCACCACCTCTTTTGCAATAGACCCTAAGCATCTGGAAGTGTGATAGAGATGTCTGTCCCAGTGCTAAACATTCCACTGTCACTTCTCAGCACTATGGTGTCTTTTGAGTCATTCTAGTGGTCACCAAAAAAATTTTCCTTTCGGATGACTTCTGCCTCACCTATGCTGTGGACCTGCCGTTCAGATCGGCTGTGCTGAATGCTGTGTAGCTGCGGGGTGACTCTGGTTCCTTGGGGTCCCCAGTTCTCCAGAGGTTCCTGGTGCTGGCAGTTGGGGAAGGGGAGTGTACCTAGAGCTGGTGAAGATCTGCTGATCTGGTCCCTGATATCTTCTTCAGGAGCTGCTGGCTGCTTCCTGGTGTCTTCTTCAGCTCCCACCCATCCCCGTACATACACAAAACTTCTGTTTAAGCTGGCTCAAGCCTCAAGTGGGCCTGGTGTGTAGCTCTTCTCCACTGACCACTGGAGATAACGTTAAAAAAATAAACCAAATCAATTTTAAAAAGAGGGAATGAGAGGTGGAAAGCTGGGAGAGGGAGCCTGAAGCAGAAGAATAAGCCTAGAAGCAGGAGGTCAAATGGGAAGGTGGAGGACAGGGCTCTTATCTTTTATGACACAATCTCATATTCCAGTCTAGGCTGACCGCAACCCCACTACATAGCTTTGAACTCGTGGCTAGCATCCTTCTCAGTCTTTAGAGTGTTGAAATTACAGGTGTAATGTACAATACCCATCTTACTCTAATTAGAAGGAGGACTCATTAAAGTTTCTAGCAAGTACTACTATATAAAGTTAGGATTTATATCATTCTATTTTCAGAGAATATATATGTATATGTGAGTGATCTAGTTTTTTGAAAGCAGAGATTATAGACATGAGCTATTTTTTATTTGAGATATCAATAATCATTGTAGCCAAGGTTCCAGAAAATGCTTTGGAAAAATTGAAAGATTAAGAAATTTGTGCCGGGCATCTGTCAGGTCCAGGAAATATTACAGAAGACCTGGCAGATTAAGCATGAACAGTGCTCTCATTGGTAGCCTAAGGACTTCTCCAGGGATATGACAGTGATACTGAGGAGACTCTAAACTCAGCCAAGCATAAAATAAGAGCCTGTTGAGAGTACAGCAGGAAAGATTTATAAAACACCCTCCAAGTCTCTGGGAACATGGTGGGAGAAGGTGTGGAAAGACTGTAAGAGCTAAAGGGTGAGCAGATGTCCTCTGAGGCACTGTCCCCACAGGGTCTGGCTGGTACCTTCATGGCCCCACAGTGATTACTGATATCTTCAAATGAGGAGGAACTTCTTTGTAATGAGGATGGGGATAGGGAACATTAAGGTATAACTGGATGGGAATATAACCAATTTGAAATGTGTTCATATATCAAAGTTCTCCATAAAAATAAATAATTAAAATATAAGTTTGTGTTGGGGCCTGGGGAGATGGCTCAGTGGGTAAAATCATCATTGCTGTGCAAGTGCTGCAATCTGCGTTTGAATCCCCAGAAGCTGTATAGAGACAGGCACAAGAGCATGGGAAGTGGATCCCAGCTCATCTGTCCTGACATGAGAGTCAGAGACATAGGATCTCTAGGGGCTTAGGAGCCAGCTAGACTAGCATGCACTGAGGGGAACCAGAAGAGACCTTGCCTCAAAAGAAGATGGACTGGCACACCAAGTTTTCTTCCTGCCTTGGTACTTGTACCATGGCATATTTGTGCCCACAAATATGCACAGGAACATATGCACACACCTCCATACAGACACAGAAAAGGTAACTGTGAATGACTATAGGATTTGATGCAGACAATTCTCTTTAGACTTTTTGAAAATGTTATACTATGTTTCTTAGATTTTTCCTTTGCCTCATCCTATTCTTCTGTGCTTTAGCTATTATTGTTCTACTCTGTACTGAACAACGTGCTGGTTGCGAGAAGTGACACTGTGAGTCAGGACCTACGGGTGCCCTTGATGGTGCTGGCATCCGAGGCAGAGAAACAGGCATGGTTGCAGGTCTCACTGGACATAATGCCTGTGCATGGGGTGTAGATTACGGGTAGTTAGTCATCGAGGGCTGAGGCAGCGCTCCTAAATGGATTCCAAGGAAGGATAAGGGTTAAGCAGGCAATGAGAAAGGAGACCATAATCAACACAGATGGAATAAAACATCAAAAGTTTATTAACAGACGGAGCCTAGTACTTCAAGGTCTGATAAAACATGTCTTTCCAATTCGATATTAAGTCAACTATACTAGCTCACAGAATTCAGCCGGAGCATCTGACATTATTAATTTCATAAATCATATAACTTAGCGATGTTTAAAATTGTTTCAAAGGGCACCAAGAAAGTGACCTCGAAAGATAGAAATCATATCTATTCAACATGACCGTGTCACTCTAACTTTTTTTTTTAAATTATTTATTTAGATTTATTCATTTATTTTCTTTTTTATTTTCTTTTTTTTAATATATATTTATTGTCCATAATGAGTTACATTATTTAGTGGGCAAACCATGCGTTGTTATCCCGAATTCCCCAATTCCCCCCCTCCCCATCCCTGATCAGTTGTATATCCTCCTCTGTGGGCTGTCAGGGAACTAAGCGGAAGAGGGGGCGGAAAGATTGTGAGAGCCGTGGTGGGGGAGACTGACCGGAGGCATGACACCCATCAGTAACAACACACATGGGCCAGGAAGACTGGGATGAGTACTAAGATATACAGGATACTCTAACTTTTATGGCCCACTCATGCTAGTTAAACTGGTGGATTCTACAGGCACTGAAGAAATTTAGAAATTAACTCTTTCATACTCTCTATTTACATTAGAAACACACTATGTAATTGCATAGAGTTCCCTTTTTTTGAAGGCAGCTTTGCCTTTCCTCTGTGCTGTCAGTCTGCTGTGTCTTCTCAGCTAAGAAGCCAGTGTGGAAGTAATCATTAATGACAGCACGTTGGTGAAAGTCCACATGGTGCTTATACTGGTCAGCATGCAGACCCCCACACCACTGTTATTGACCTGATCAAAGCAGTGGGTAGCTCTGGGAGACTGTGCTCACATTTCTACTCCATAAATTTAGCAGACCACAAAGTTTATTACTACCCCGAGACAAGCTGATGATGGAATGGCTGGTTGAGTTAGTGCTGCAGTTTTTCCATCTATTTCCAATCACTCTTGAAGGAACCAAGGCTGTGTAATGTGTCCATTTTTATTCAGTTCATGCTACTAAGACCATATAACAATGTTGCTGGAAGACGGTGTGTTGGGCTTTTAGTAAAAATCTCAGAGGGCTGGTGATATAGGCCTGTGGAGAAGGAGATGGAACATGAACCTAACTGAAGATTCTTTTAGAGAGATGCAAAATATTCCACTGGCTAGAAGAAACTGGAAGCTGGTTTTATTCTGGTTGAATTTTAGTTCCTATTGTTGTAGACATTTTTAAGTGGAAATTTAATGGAACACATACTTGCTAAAAATGTCGCGATGAGGCTGGAGAGATGGCTCAGCAGTAAAGGTGTTTGCCTGCAAACCCTAAGGACCCCAGTACCCATGTAAAATCAGATGCACAAGGGGGGTATATGTGTCTGGAGTTCATTTGCAGTAGCTAGAGGCCTTGGTATGCCCATTCTCTCTCTCTCTCTCTCTCTCTCTCTCTCTCTCTCTCTCAAATAAATAAATAAACAAAAAATAAAGATTAATTGAAGTGCAGTAAACTTATGGTCAGGAAAACTAGGGGTGGATTTCCAGAGTTAATATAATTAGAGAGAGTTACACAGTTTATAAATTCCAGTTTGATTTTAGTTCATTAGTCTCTGTAAGAAAACAAGAAATAATGAGAGTATGGGAATACAGAATAGTGGATTAAAGTCTATGTTCTATGGCAAATTTAAGACTGTCACTTGCTATATGACCCTGGGATTTTTTTTTTAATCCTGAGCCTCAGTTTCTGAGTCTACAAAAGCAAAATTAACCTCATATACCTCTGTGCATGTCAGAAGTGAATAAAATATCATTGAAAGTGTTTAGTATAACCCTACATTATTTTTCTTATCACTATGACAAAAAATATCCGCTAGAAGCAAATTAAGAAAGCAAGGATTTATTTTGGGTGGTAGATTCAGGAGGATTCAGTCATTTGTGGAAGAAGCTGTGCAGACTTGAGGTGAAAGGAGTGTGTTAGCCAAACAGCCTTGACATTTTGACTGGCCAGGAATCAGGGCTTGGCTATACCCTTAAATGTTATTCCCCAGTAACCTTGCTGTATCACTGGGACTTTAACACCTGAAGGTCTCATCATCTCCAAGAACAGCTCTACTACCTGGAACTAGGTATTCAAATACACCACTCACTAAGGTGACATTTCAAATTCAACCCACAAACATTTCCTAGTACAATTCCTATCCTTGCTCAACATCTTCATTGAAATGAAATCTGAGTGGCTCACTTGACACCACGAGCTGTTCCACAGCTATTGTCACAATTGTATGACACATGGAACAAAAAAATTATCAAGGTCCCCAGTGCGCATAGAATGCCTGGGTTACCCATGCCAAAAAGCAATCCATTGTGCAGCTCTGCCAGTGAAAAAGAATGCTCCTGCATACATGTTCCAAGGAAGTTAAGGAATAACAGCATCAGGAGAGGGTGGAGACAGTCTTCTAGTGCAAAGAAATGTCATCTGACCATAGAATAAACAAGGGTCATGTTACTGACCCAAAGTTCCAATTCCAGGAGTCCGTATGAAAATAAGGGGAGTGTTATCCAAGATAACAACAGTTGGATGGAAGAGGGAAGAAAGTTTTAAATATAGAACTGACAGAATCTGTTAGATTTGGTGAGTAAATATGTGTGCTATAATAGTCAGCATTCTTGAAAGGAACAGAACAGGTAAAATGGATATAGATTACAAGGGGATTTAGTAGATTAGCTGACATGATCTCGGCCAGGGTAGTCCAGTAATGGTTGACTTGTCTGCATGCTGGAGAGCCTGAGAACCTGGTAGTTCATGAGGCTGAGGCTGCATGCCTCAGTAGTCCCACACTGTCAGTGAAAACCTGGAATATTCTTGGAGAGCCAGTGGTCCATGCTGAATGACAAAGGAAGCAGGGTTCTGATGTCAGTAAAAGCTGGAAGCACCAAGGTACATGCTGTCTCCAACAAGGAGAAGGGTAGCCTGGCAGAGTGGGCCTGATAGAACTCATGTGTCTGAATTCTTAAAACCCAGTGGGTGGCACTGGTGGGGAACATTATGGAAACTTAAGAAGAAGAAGACTTGCTGTTGGAAGTGTCTGGCTGGAGGCAGGACATGAGGTGCTATCCCAGCCCCACTGGCTCTCTCCACTTACTCTATGTTGATGTGACTGTGTCAGCTGGTTTCCTGATGCTGCTGTGTTCTCCTCACCAAGATGTCAACCCTTCCTTTTCCTTTCAGAAGTTGTTATACTCCAGAATGTGTCTAGTTGCTTCATTCTTCTGTCATTGTGCCTTCTTCACTGTGGTGGACTATGTCTTCTTGAACTGTGGGCTTTAATAAACCTTTTATCATTATGTTACTTGTGTCTAATATTTTGTCGCAGCAACGAGACAAGTAACTAATATATATTCCTACAAATCTTGAGGTACTAAAGCAACTAGAGAGATCTACCTTGGGTTATTATACCAATAACATCACTGGGGACCAGGGCTCAGATAGAAATCTTGGGCGGTATTTTATGCAATGAGGCTGAACCAACTACCTTAACAATGACACAGAAAGACATTTGTATTTTTATTTGAACCTGGGAAATATGGTGTTGTGGTCAGCATTCTAGTTGCTACGCAGGAAGAACCCAAACAAAAGAGGCTTGTGGAGGAATGGGTTTATTTGGCTTACAGACTCGAGGGGAGACTCCATTCTGGCAGGGAAAATGATGGCATGAGCAGAGGGCTGGACATCACCTCTGCCACAGCACTGCAAACAGCGGCAGGAAGGTGTGCCAAACACTGGCAAGGGGAAGCTGGCTTATAACCCCATAGGCCCGCCCCAACAACACAGCTCTACTGAGGTTCTAATTCCCAAATTGCCATCAGCTGAGTATCGATCTATCAGAACACATTCATTTGTTTGTGGGGGACACCTGGATCAAACCATGACAGTCCGCCCCGGGCCCCCACAAACTAGTAATCATTCAAGATATAAACACAATATGTTCAGCTCAACTCTTAAGTCCCTGCAGCTTTCAACTGAGCCATAATACTAAAAATAAACCATAATGGCACAGAACATTCACAATGCAAAACATGAGGCATAGCAAAAACAGATTGACCAATACAAGATTTAAAAAAAAACAGGGCACCATCAATCTCTAACTCCAAGTTCAATGATTCTAACCAATAACACAAGTCTCTTGGAGATTCAATTCTGCCCCTCCAGCTTGGCTACTCACAGTCCGGGAAAATGTCATCCGGTACTGGCAGCTCGCCTTGGCATCCATCCGTAGTCCTGGAATTCTTTGGGTCTCCATTGCAACCCACAGTTCATCCTCATGGCTCCATCAGGCTCCATGCAGGCAACTTTGCACACCTGCTTCACATGCCAATGGCCATTTTTCAAAAACAAAACTGTGTTGCAAATCCAATGACCCTCTCTTTCTAACCAATCTCCATTCCATAGAACCAGATGGGCTACCAATTTGTTAATCCAGGGGGGATCAAAGCATTCAGGCCCCTTACTTCAAAGAGTCCGCATTTTTCCTGTTGTTCCAATGCAGACCAGCTGGCCCAATCTCAATAGTTGTAATTTCTCAAACAATTGCAGGTGAATGGGCAGCAGTTTCGACCCAAAGATCTTTCTTTCTGTGCCATCTCCATCTGCTCACACCAGTCCTTCTTTACGTAACACAACCCTGCACAGGTTTCCAGGACACAGGCAGGCAGAATGCAGCAAGCCTCACACGCAAACTGCTTCTGGCACAGTCCTGACAAAGTTCTTTCTCACCCTCGTAAGCCAAACCTCACAGTCCATAGTTCTCATTACATTCAGGTCTTTCAACTCTGACCAGAATGATCCAATACACTGTACTTACAGCACTGCAAAGCACCTCTTAGGACAAGCTTTCCAATCTGTCCACATTCCTTCTGCAGATCACTTCCAGAAGACCAAAGCCACAAGATCAGGTTTCTAGCAGCAACAGATGACCCCACGTCCTGGTATCAAAACTGTTGCAGTCAGCTTTCTAGTTGCTGCGCAGAAAGAACCCAAGCAAAAGCGGCTTGTGGAGGAATGGGTTTATTAGGCTTACAGACTCGAGGGGAGACTCCATTCTGGCAGGGAAAACGATGGCATGAGCAGAGGGCTGGACATCACCTCTGCCACAGCACTGCAAACAGTGGCAGGAAGGTGTGCCAAACTCTGGCAAGGGGAAGCTGGCTTTTAACCCCCATAAGCCCGCCCCCAACAACACAGCTCTACTGAGGTTCTAATTCCCAAATTGCCATCAGCTGAGTATTGATCTATCAGAACACATTCATTTGTTTGTGGGGGACACCTGGATCGAACCATGACATATGGTGATAGTTCATTTGCAAAGAATGACCATTTTATGACATGTGGATATAAAGATTAAAATTTAGACAAAATCTGTGAGATCTGGCCCCTGGCTAGCAGCAGTCCATGCCTCCCCTGATAACCTACTTCCATTTTGCCCATTTAATTTTCAAGGTCCCCATGTGCTGCCACTCTGGGACTTTAGGCCTGCTTTTGCCCTCGATTAAGCCTTCTGCTTAATCTTTCTTCTGCAAAGCTTTCCTTCAGTTTGTACATTTCCCTTTAGCGATAAGCAAGAGCATCTTCCCATGGTACCTCATCCAGGTCAGTCTCCTGTGAAACAAATCCAGGGCAACAGGCAGTGTTCTGATAACAACTATCCCTCCCCCCTCTGGAACATGTCTTGATTTCTAACTATACGACATCTTATTGATTTGTTTCCAATAAACCATAAACTGCATAGGTGCAGGGAGGGCTAGGCTTGTTTTTGTTTGTCTTGATTTACATTTTACTGTACAAAATGCTTTAGGACATTCAGAAAGTTAAAACTATCCCATGGAAAGATGAATAGAGAGATTTGTATTATGGCATTTGGTTTTTATGTCTTCTTTTCTGAATCAGTAGATGAGGAAAGGGGGTCCCAGATACATGGTATTAACCTTAATGAGTCAATACACTGGAATTTGTCTCATACATATGGCATCTCATACACAAGTCCTGTGATTTTGTCTCTATGGACCAGAGAGATTCTATCCATAGGACACATAGAACTTATATCTACAGTGATTAACTCAGGGGAATTTCCGTCTTTTCTAATTTATTTATGGAAACCACTTGGCCTGGCAAATGTTGAAACAAGAATCAAGCACAATAAAGAAATAAATGAGAAACAAAATTGTGAATCCTTATATTGGCTTCTGGTTAATGTTGCCTGAGAAAAAAATAGACATCTGAAAATAAGCTATATCCCTCACACCCCTCAAAGTTTTCATTATTCAAACGTTTTAAGTAGCTCAGAAAAGCTGAAGCCAAACCCTTTTCAAAGAAGCACTCCATAAGCTGATAACCAGGAAGAGTAAATAACAGGCAGGATGAAAGACGATAAAGGTTTTGTACAGAAACGTCTAATGCTGGAACACAGGAAGAAAGAAATGTGAGTGGTGACTCCAGTTTCCTCTATAATTCATCTCTCATATTTTGAAAACATACCTTCAGTTCAATATATTTTATTCAATTCACACTTTTCAGTGGTTATTATGTTGTCAACTTCTGGTAGAACAATAGTGGAGTATAGAAATAAGGCAAGGTCATTGTTCACTGGATCTCATTAAACCCATGGGTGCAAACACTTCAAATTGGTAGTAAAAGACATGATCATGACACATTTTCAGTATTTTGTAACAGAAAAAAAAGTGGTTTGAGAATTGTAATGATTTAGTTTTTCTTATTTTTTTCAGAAAGGACATAATAAAGTGAAAAAAGTAGCATATTAAATGAATGGTTTTTTTTTCAGCTAAATCAGATTCATTTACTTCCTCTGAGACAGGACAAATGGCCTTATGTCTATAAACCACTTTCACTATGAGAAAATCCTACATATAAAAAGGCAGTTCTCAATTATCTTGTAGGTTGTTATATTTAAGATCTTAAGACAGAGGCTCTGGGGTAATGGTTCAGTGGTTAAAGACATTTGCTTGCAAAGCCTGCCAGCCTAGATTGAATTGCCCAGAACCCAACTAAAGCCCGATTCAAAAAGTGGTTCAGTCATTTGTTTGCAGCAATAAGGGACTCTAGCACCTCTCCCCCTCCATACTCTTATAAATAACTTAAAGCATTGAAAAAATATACCTTGAGAATTGAGCTAGGGTATTTTCCTGTTGCTATAGGAATAGCATATAATTGATTCTAACATGTGAGCGAATCAATAACATCTCAGAGATATGAAATTTGAGCATACAGGGTTTCTATAAGATAACCTACTCACACTGTCTTATTTCATCAAGGGTTAAAGTGTGATGTCCCCAGAAGCAGAGGAATGAAGATCAGTTTCTGGGGCACAGAGGAGCTGGCCTGGTCATCAGGGGAATGAGGAAATGAAGGTTCCTTTTAGTTGCAGCATCGGTCTTCAGCCACATAGGTCAGTGGAGACAGACTAGAATAAAAAGCTGCGGAGGCACCAGCGGATCTCTCCTGCTCTTTCACAAGTGACCTCATTTGACTCTCCTCCCTGCTGCTGACACGTCCTTTCTTTTTAAATTACACATAGCGCTAAACAAATGGGTCTCTTCAGAGTCACTTAGCAGAACTAATCAGCACACCAGCCTAGTTTCAAAATGAAGGGCCCATTCCACGTGGAGGAGGGTGATTACCCTTATATCCTCCATCCGAGTGGGGGTCACCTGCAGCCTGGAAGGATTGGTGCTCTGTGCCTTCATTCAAGGCCATAAATTGTACCTCTGTCACAGCAAAATCTCATTCTTCCACCCTAGAACTCATTTCCTTTCATAAAAGAGTGTTTTCCTCCCAGAATTTTTACACACTGGTTAGAAATTGCATTCAGCTTCTATGCACATAAAAAAGTTCTCATCTGTAATGCTTTCACGGGCGACATTTCTCATTGAGGGTGAGATCCTAGGTAGTGAGAAGTCAGCTAGTAAGAACAAGTTTTTAAAAACCTTCATTGGATAACGGAATCTCATTTCTACACGAGGGCACCACAGCAAAGCCCAGCTCTCCTCCCACAGTAATTAGGACTCATGCTTTGGTGAAGGTGGTTCAGGCGTGTGATGGAAATGGAAAGGCAGTGTAGCAAACAGCTCGCAATTTGGTTTGCAAACATTGAATTTTGCCCTATTAAAAGGATATTTCTAAAGCAAATCTTCCTTGTTTAATAGCCATTTGAGAGACCCTGCCTAGTTTCTGACATCAGTGTGAATCCAGCTGACTCTAGTGTATTAAGTAACAGAGTGCTTAATGCCAAGCCTAATTAGAACTCCCCACAATGTTTGACTCACAACCTTCATTCTCCTTTCACATACACAAACATCCCAAGCGCTTATGGATCCTAACCCATTTTTTTTTCAGTCGATTAAACTGTAACTTGGAAGGGTTAAGTGTTTTTTTTTTTTTTTGACTTAAAAATATGTTGGTAAACAATGGATAAACTTTGAAGCCAGAAACCATGGCTTTTAATCCCGTTGGACCAAACAATGATAATACATGTCTCAGAAGTCAGTTTGTGTCTTTCATGTATCCAAGAAGTATTTTATCTGTCTAAGTTCCAGAAATATTGGAGAAAAACCCATCTGGAAGAAACCTTGACATACATATGAGTAGCAACAATACTGTGTATCAGAAACCTTATATGATTCCACACATAATATTAAGAGATAAAGATACAGTGCTACCAGCAGACCCAGGTATCCCTCTACTGGGCATCTATGCCCAAGTTTCCTCACCAAAGTACAGAGACATTTGCTCAACCATGTTTATAGCAGCTCAATTCATAATAGCAAAGAACTGGAATCAACCCAAATGCCCATCAATGGATGAATGGATATCAAATTTGTGGTGCATATACACTGGAATTCTATGCAGCTGAAAGGAAAAATGACATCATGAAATTTAAAGAAGAATAGACAGACTTGGAGCATATCAGTCTTAGCAACCTCACACAAGAGCAGAGAGCCAAGTGCTGCATATTCTCCCTCATATGTGGCTCCTAAACATGTTAAGCCAGAACATTAAGAAAATCTGTCAGTGAATGGAGAGACTGTAAAAGGGAATGGAAAGAATTGGCGGGGGGGGGAGGAATAAGAGGGTGGGGGAATTCATACAATAAACTAAACTAACAATGAATTGACACCGTAAAAGCCTAGCTTTTATACAGCAAACTCCTAAAGAAGCCGAGGGCACCACCTGGGAGGAGGGGCCATGAAGAGAGTTGGAGGAAGCCTAAACTCAAGAACAATTGGTCATGTCTGCATCTCACTGTCCCAGTTATTGGTTCCTTCCCACATTGAGCTGTTGATCAAAGAGACCTAGGAGGTCTCCAAAATGTGATAGAATTCACTCAAAGCTCTTGAATACCTGTCTGAGACCAAAGGTAAGATCTATTGATGAAGAGATTACAGTATCATCAAACAACCCCAAGAAATCCTGCTAGATCCAGGATGGTCACCAGCTCCCAGATAGTAGCATGTATAGCACTGGAAGGTGTTGCATGAGCTGCCAGGGGAAATTGGTCAATGATATTTGGAGAAAGCAGAGACCACTGATATACAATATAGATAGTTGTCACAAGAATGCTGAACACACTGCTATATGGAAGAGACCAGCAAGTCCAGAAGTGCTCATCTGTGCAATAGTGGCAATAAACTTAGGAGGGTAATGAATGGCTTACTGATTGGCTAAGAGATCCACTTAGTGACAAGGAACCCTTAACTGGAACTGGGATCCATAGCATAATCCTGTGGAGACCAAGATCTCCTAAGGGAAATTCCCACTACCAGAGAGCTACAGAGAGGCTACACCCAGTAGGAGCTAGCCAAAATAGCAATGTTGTCTCATTTAACCTATATTGATCTTACTCTTGTATGGAGATTCTCTTTGTATTTTACAGAAAGCAGTTATAGAGCCAGAGACAACTCAATTTCACCAATAAGACATTGGATGATGGCTGACATCCTGGCAGGAGACAAACCACACCTAGCCTTCACACAGAGCCCAAATGAAACCTATGAAAAAGTGATGAGACAAACAGTAAACTAATCACCACAGCAAGTCTGATAACCCATGAAAAGTCAATGGAGACAGACACCAATGATACCCATCACAGGGCAAAGATCCAGAGATACTTAGGATCTCAATAATAAAGCAGACTTAAAACTCACCCACCATGACTCAGGGAACTGAGAGGAAGAGGGGCAGAAAGAATGTTAGAGCCATGGTGGGGGAGAATATCCAGAGACACTGCCCCCCTCAGCAACAATACACAAAGGAGGAGGGGAAAAAAAAAGAAAGAAAAACTGGCTACCTCTGGTGCAGTTCATACCCCCTAACCTCTGGACAGATCCAGTATGCTCACTGAGGAAGTACCTCAGTGGGTAGGGAACAGAGAGAAGGAAAACGGGGACACATTCACTATATCTGCTCATACAATGTATATACTTATTCATTATAGAGATACAAAGAAAGAAAAAAGAAAATATTTCAAACCCAGTAATTTCATGTTTTTTTTTAAATCTGAACAAAATAGAAAGGGGATTGAACAAAAGCTATTCTAAATTACCAAAGATGTCAACCTGCAATGGACATTTTTTTCCTTTTAACAGTTAAGTTAAAAAAAAAAAACTACAATCTACATCTTTTGCCCTTTTAAACAAGACCACAGAGAAGGTTTTGTCAGCATGTATTCTCAATGTTTTTCCTTTTGTACAATTTTTGGACAATTGAAATGTCCAAATCTGAATAAATTTCTTTCCACGTTATAAAAAAAGGAAATGACAAACTGTGGGTAGAATTTTTTTCTTTTAATCTTGCCTATTAGTATTGTGAAGAATATCTTTATTTCCTAGCAGATACAGACCTTTTCGTTTTTGCAACAAGTATACATACAAACATACATACACACAGACACACACACATTCATTTGACTTACTATACTGAAATTTTCAACTGTATTTTGAGGATGAATGCAGACTAATGACTGAACGCTGTTCGTCTGTGAGAATTACGTGGCAATCTCTGATGAGATTTTTATGAGGCAGTTTCCAAATCAAAGCACTATCCATGCTCCAGATTGAGTACCTAGTTTGCAAGTTTAGGGATGATTTCTCATAGGTGGGGAGTGTGAGGCTAATTGCTCAGACTCCCTGAAGCAATGACAGACAAAAGTAAGTCCACTCTGTAAAGGACAAGGTAAAAATGCAACTTTCAATAGCAATAACAAATTATAAATGAGGCACTAAAAAGTCAAGCTTGATATCTTTTATGTAATGTATATGAAAAAGACAAGTCCAACAAAGATTGTTTAATTTTTTTCTACTCCTATTATCCACAGTTGATAAAAGCTAAAGGGAAAATATGTATAATATGCTCAGAATCAAATTGCTAAAATCTGGCACCAGAAAACGTCAGTGAAATCTTGGTTATGTAGAGAATGTCATATCCTAGACAGTCAAGAAAGTTGTCCACAAACATCTGCTAGTGTTTGCTGAATGAGAAATGGAGAGGCATATTCTTTCCATGGAAGGTCTGTAGAAACAGAGCCGTGAAGTCAGATCTATTTATTCCCTAGGCATGTGATTCATGGATATGTTAATATCACATTCTGATTTCACCCAACATATGGAACACATGAGTATTTATTAAACACACAACCTGTTACCAATATTTCCATAGCTTACAAATGAATAATAAGAACTGTGAGAATATGCTCAGTAGAGTTTCATTTCTTTATCCCTTGGTATGCTTGGTAATGATTGCTACTTATTTATCTGGAGGTGAAAAGTGAAAATTGATCCTAACCAGTCTATAATTCTCCCAAGCTGCTTCTTGATGTGGAAGACAGAGAGTTCTCTATAATTTTCACTATTTTCTATGTTTTCATATTTTTGGCCATTTCAAATAAATGTCAGAAAGAGTTTGAATGTGGAAGGATGAGTTTTATGGGGAAAAGTAACAATGGAACTTTCAATTGGGATTTGGTTTCATATTGTAGGTAAGATAAACTCTTCCATGACTCACCATGTGGCTAGTAAGTAAAAGCAGAAAAGTCGTTTTGTTTTGGGTTGCTTATTCGTAAGATCTGTTTATATTCCTGTGTATTCCTAAGAGTTACGTGCAAAGGGAACCTGATGGAGTGATTAACTGTGCAAAGCCACGGAGGTCTCTGTTTAGCTGGCTTCTTTCCAGTTATCGTCCTGCATCAGCTTCACAAATCTACCAGAGACACTGATTTTTAAACATTTTGTCTCTATGTTCTCATCCAAATAAATGTAATGGTTAAAAAAACCCAAATATTTATCATAGTAAGTTAACCATAAATTTTGATTGTTCATTATTTCAAGCTATTTCAGTGTTTAAATAGAGATACTCTATGAAAATTCTTTTTATAGGTATTTTCCTGCAGTACTTTTGAATACATCTCTGAAAGTGAATTACAAATCCAATGTAAAGCTTGAAATGCATACCTCAAGTGCTTTCGTTTCATTTGTTCTCATTGAG
Organism: Zapus hudsonius; assembly: GCA_004024765.1. Taxonomy (NCBI): domain Eukaryota; kingdom Metazoa; phylum Chordata; class Mammalia; order Rodentia; family Dipodidae; genus Zapus; species Zapus hudsonius. Next base: position 3,411 of record PVHP010003205.1, on the reverse strand, counting down.
AGAATTCCTCCAATCTTTCTTTTTTCCCCTTCCTCCCTTGATCCATTTCATCAGAAGATGCCATTGTCCTGATTTCTCTGTGAAATGATGATGCGCTCCCCTTTGGACATGGAACCATTCTGGAATACAGCACTATCACCACATGATAACCGAGTTATTGGACTACTGCCTGACATGGTTTCAAGAAACATAATTTTCAGACTGATTCCATGTGGAATTCTCTTGAAAATCCACAGTAACATGATTTCTGATTTCACCATAAATTTCCTTCAAGAATTCAACTGATGGTCTGCTACTATTTCTCCCCAGTTTCTCTGTAATTGGCAGAGGTACAATTTAGGGACATAGTACAGTTAAATTTATTTCATGTTCTTTATTGGGTATTGTGTTGTGTTTATCCCGTGTATTATCTCATTGCTTCTAGCAAAGTGATGTGTGGGAGACCATAGTGTGGTGTTATCAGTTTGCAGACTAGAGGAAAACCGGTCAGAGAGTTTGAATGATTACCTGACATCATCCAGCACATAGGTAGCTGTATCAGTCTCCTTGAATGACATGTTACAGCATCACGGATTGGGTTTCTGCTAAAGACTCTCTTTATGACATCCTTGAAGATATCACTATCTTTCTATATATAACCTCACATAGTCTTTACTTGATGTGAGTGCTCAGAAAGGGAAGGAGCACGCTAATCTGTTATTCTAAGGACACTAGCCCTATTGGTCTAGGGCCATATTTAACCTTAATTACTCCACTTACATGCCAATATCCAATTACAGCCTTATCAGTGTTTTAATGATTTAAATCCAATTGTTCTGATTGTCTGTTTTCATAGGACGACATAACACTCTGTAGCAGTGGGCCATGTTTGAGTAAACTCTGTATTGCCGAAACTCCATTTTAAAAAAGTTAAGTAAAAACTGTATACACAAGTAATATGTTGGTATCATTTCCCTCCTCCCTGCCCCCTTCTACTGCAGGCCCTCCTGAGTAAGATTGCTCAGTGGAGTTGAGAGCTATGTGTTGTTCAAGCAATCAGTCATGTTGGGGGGGATGCCTCTGGATATTTTCCCCCATCACTGCTTTCACATTCTTTCTACCCCTTCTTCCAAAAAGTTTCCTGATCCGTGATGGCTAGGTTTTAAGTCTACTTTAGTATTGAGCATTCAGGACTCTCTAGATTACAGTTTTGGAGTGTTTTACATATCCTCAATCTCTGTCTTCTTCACTCTGGCTCGGGTTGTGGGGCTCGCTGTGGAAGCAACACTCTTGCTCATCTCTCCCCTTCCTCTGTGGTTTCACCTGGGCCTCAGCTGATGTGTTAGGGGAGCCGCTATCATCTCTGGTCTTGTTGGTAGAATTACATTGTCCACAGTTTTCACTATCTTCTGAAAGATAAAAACAGATTCACCAATCAGCATAGATTACATGGGATAAAAATTGTTAATTTGGTGGGATTATAATGGGTGCATTCTCTCCCTCCATCCATGGTTAGTGTAAATTTCCCTTTGTAGAGTCCAAATCCCTGGTCTCCATAGGAGTTTGACTTGGATCTCAGTTCCAGCTCAATGTTCCTTGCCCCTGAGTGGAGATGGCCACTCCAGGTTGAGTGCCACTATGGCACGGGTGTGAACCTTTTGTCATGCTGGTTGCTGTTTTAGTGCCCCCCTCTTTCTGTCAACATTCTTGGCCAGTTTCCCCTGGCAGCTCATGTAGCACAATCCACCACCAATGTTGTGTGAAGATAGCCTTTAGGTCTGTCTTATCTCAGGAGGGTAAAAAAAGTTCTTTGGCAGAAGCCTGTCTTGTTTTGGAGACCTGGTAGGTCTCTCTGATCAACAGCTCAATGTGGGTAAATGTGGGTAGTAACCGATTTCTGGTAGTGGGAGTTACAAATCAGAACCATTGTATCTGAATGAGGCTTCATCCCACCCTCTTCAGGGCCCTACTCACCAGAGGATACCTCCATTTTCCTTTAGAGGGTTAGATCTTTTAGCCTGCAGTGCTGAAGTAAGGTTTCTTGATACCTACTTGTGTTTTGTATAGTTTTTTTTTTAAATATTTATTGTCCATAATGAGTTACATTATTTAGTGGGCAAACCATGCGTTGTTATCCCGACTTCCCCAATTCCCCCCCTCCCCATCCTCCCGTCCTCCTGTTCCCTCCCGGCATACCCTTGCATCCCCATTATTGGTCTCAAGATGTGTGCTATATTTTCTGGGAGTTCTAGCTGCTCCATTAAAAAAAACTATTTTATTTATTTAAGAAACTGAGAGAGACAGAGAATGGGTACAGCAGGGCTTCCTGCTACTGTAAACAAACTCCAGATGCACACACCAATTTGTGCATCTGATTTTACATGGGTTCTAGGGATTTGAAACCAGGGCCTAAAGGCTTTGCAAGCAAGCACCTTTAATCACCGAGTCATTTCCCCAGCCCTCAATGCCATTTGCAGTGACATCTCAGAGTCAGAGGAATTGTGGGGACACATTCAGATACTCTACCTTCACCCACATCCACACGGTAATTCCCCCCTCTATCTTCCACCAGATAACAAGACACTGAGAAAATATTTGATGAATGTGTATAAATATTTTGTCTTTTGATCCCTGGAAAGCTTGCTTACCAAAGGATAAAGACAGAATTGCCGTTCTGAAAGGATGGTTACTGTGGTTGGCTATGGCTTGTATTGCTGCTTTAATTGTAGTCACAAAAACAAGTTTAGCTTGAAAAATGCAAAGTCTTCAAGTATAAGTTAGCTATGATAGGACTAATATATACTAATATTTCTTTGACACTTTTTTCTAAGTTTCCGGTTTTTAATTTATTGGCAACTTTCATAAAGATTAACAGTGTGCCAGGATCATATTTACTCCCCAACAGCCTCCATTTTCTCCCTCCAAGATCCTCCCTATTCTTAACTCTTTTTTTTTTCAAGCAGAGAGATGAGAGAGAGAGAGAAAGAGAGAGAGAGCACCAAGGCCACCACCTTGTGGGTCTGGCTTATGTGGGTACTGGGGAATTGAACCCTGGGCCTTAGGCACTGGAGGCAAGTGCCCCAACCACTAAGCCATCTCTCCAGCCCAGTTCCTTTTTCTTTTGCAGTTTGTATATAAATCTATATTTTACATAGGTTAAAGACTTGTATCTCCTTATCCCATGTCTCCATATCCATGAGTGTCCTCCTCAGTAGAGTCCTTTGTTTCACTGTGAGTCATTTAGGGGCTCTGCTGGACTCAGAGTGGGGTTCCCCAGGATATTCCTCCCCACACAGTATCTCTCATTTTTTCAATTGATTTATTGTCTGGAACACACTGATATAAACACTTGGCCCCCCTCAAATACCACCACAAGTTTTCATGGGTTTTGTTTGTTTAGTTTTAGTTGTTATTCCTTGTTACAAAAAGGAT